>JAODAL010031110.1:0-48921 GCA_025379985.1 Phyllomedusa bahiana | reverse complement strand
AAAACCCCATTGGAACAATAAAACTATTAAAGAATTTTTTTTAGGGGAAATGGGAAAGGAGCCCATAAATTGAAAAAAAAAGTAGCAAGGGGAAGAGGGGGAGCCATTGTCCACAGGATCCAACAGCATGCTGAAGAAAGTGAACCAAGGGCTTTCCCGCTAGCACTGCGAGATACCCAGGCTCACCAGCAGTGCAACCACCCTAAAATGGAAAACCCGATGCACCTTCTGTCCAACATCAAGTAATCAAAAATCAAATGTGATATGTTGCAAATGTGCAAAGTATTTTATCAAAAGACATGTAAATTATACTTGTGACGAATGCAAACAGTAAATTTAACGCCTTGAACCTTATTTCACATTTTATATAGAAAAAAATTGACTTTTTATTTTTTTTATATATTTACATAGAGTTTGATGTTATTAGTTATAGTTTACAGTTTTAAAAGATTTTTTTTTTCTGTGCAAATGTGCAATATGCATGAATAATGCAATAAGGCCATGTAACATTTTTTGACACATAAAAATAAAAATTAAGTTTTTGATTTCATTTTTCATTTGTTTATGAACCACTATGTTCACATACAGTATAATAATGCAAAAGAAATTCAAATAAAACACTTAAATTAGTTAAAAATCCAGACCTTAATAGGCTCGGTCATAAATGACCGGAACATTATATGTGTATAGTAGAACTGAACAGAACAGCAGGGTTAAGCATTTCAAGGTTATTATATACTGTTTGTAAATGTATTACCTATCATTGGATTCAACGGGGTGCCCCAACAGCTAGTGCATTTGTCAATAAAGTGAATTAGGCTGAGGCTGAAGAGAAGCGTCTATGTCAAAAGGAATGCTATAGCCACGTTTGAGAAGATCTGGGGTCCCTGATTGAATTCCCCAGGCTAGCCATCCAAAGATAGACACAATCTCTTAGGCTAGGTTCACACGGTGTATTTGCTGGCCCATAGACTTTCATTACCAGCGGTGTGTATACGCCGCTGGTAATTCACATGTCAATTATCTCCCCCAACGGCGTATTCGCCGAGTGGGGAGAGGAGACGTAATCCACAGTTCTCTATGAGAACTGTGGATTACTGTAATGACTTGGACGTATTCCAGCCGTAATTTGCACACTACGGCGCGTAATTACGGACTGAAATACGTACATTTTTAAGCCGTGTGAACATGGCCTTATCTGTGTCCCTGTGTCCAATTGTTAAGCGTTAGGCTACCTTATGCTCTTATGTCTCCTGGTCATTATCTGGGAGGGAATGTTTTTTTTTTTCGTTTTTTTTTTTTCTCTCTGGGTGTTGTGCCTATCTGGTACTGTCTTTTGTTATAAAAATCTAATTGTAAAAAAAATTACTTTGCTATGTTTTTGTTATGTATCTGTTCCATATTGTATCTGAAGTTTATTTTATGTATACCCTTGTTTAATAAAAAAAAAAGATCTGATTTAAAAAAAAAAATATTTAGTAAACCTTTCAGAACTAATATATTCCATCTGTTTTTTTCTTTGCTTTCTCTGGAATTTCTTTTGAATAGGGCAAAATATTTTGGTAGAAACTTTGTGGTGACTACATATTTATAGTAAGGTTCAGATTCACAAGAAATACCAAAGTATTTGGTTAAAGGTTTTGTACCACTTACATTTATTGTTCCAGTAATTCTTTAACATGGATAATATTTTCCAATGAATAAATGTCTTCTTAAACTGCTAAACAATTGATTTTCTTAAAGTATATTAAAAGTATTATCTTTTTCATAAATTAGTATTATAAATTGATGTATGAAACTAATACATCCGATTTTGATGAAATTATATATCAATTTCCACATATGCTCCATTTCATGCTTGAAGGATTACTCTAAGGCTAGGTTCACACGGCTTAATTGCGGGACGTAATTACGCCCTGCAATTACGCCGTGGGAGCGGGGGAGGGAGCGGGGGGCCGGCACATTGCCGGCCCATAGACATTCATTACCAGCGGCGCGTATACGCCGCTGGTAATTCACATGTCAATTATCTCCCCCCTCAGCATATGACGCCGAGCAGGGAGAGGAGACGTAATCCACAGTTCTCTATGAGAACTGTGGATTACCGTAATGACTGGGACGTATTGCAGCCGTAAATTGCACACTCCGGCGCTTAATTACGGACTGAAATACGTCCAGGTTTAAGCCGTGTGAACATGGCCTAGGTGTTTAGAGCCAGTTAAAAGGGTTGGCTAATGAACCAAAAAAACAGGTCAGATGACTCATCATAGTCTTTATTAAAAGTGTTGTCTCGCTATATTGATTCATCTTACCTCACTCCTGTCTTCTTGGTTTCATTTTGAGTTCAGGGACATGTGTACTGGCTTCCACTAGGCTGCAGTAGAAGCTAGGTCTGTAGCTATAGCAACCAGTGCTGTCAGCCTATCATGAGAGATTGAACAGATCTGTAGCTATAGCGACCTGAGGAGCTGATTCAGCCCATACCAGAGGGGATATCTCAGAATAGGTAGGACACTGTTAATGAATACATATTGCAAACTGACTTGCTTTTGCGAGATCTTTAACATAAAAAGCAATCCTCGTAATGAGACAACACTTTTAATTTTCCTGTATTATTTTCTGTGTTTTTGTGCCTTTCTATGGGGCATGCAGCCTCCCTTCTCTGCAGCTGAGCAGCAGCATTTTTGTTTTAAAGCCATTTCCCTTTGCCCTGTAAAACTACTGTACAAGCCATAGGACCATTTGCTGTGCTTTGTCTATAATCCTTCCAATCTTAGTCTCAGTAAATGCCTCCTCTTACTTCCTTCATGTTGAAAGCCTTGTGAAGTGGGATCAGATGGTTGTGGCTTCAAAGGCTTCATTGAAAAAAGCCAAACTACTTTGGTCACCTGATCTCTAAGGCTCAACACAAAAGCTTTTAAGGCACACCTAACTACTGAGCTTTCTCTCAATATAAAAGCGGATATAGAGTGTGAAGGAGAGGTTATTCAGAAATATATCTTTCCTTAGTCTTTATGTGGAAGACCATCCCTTCTCATGGATTCATAATATGGCACCCATAGATTGCTATAAGCAGGACTGTCTCAACTTATACTGGGCAGTTGCTTATTGGCTTTGTGAGCTTCTAAGTTCCCTACGGGTTTGTTCACACGGCATATTTGGACGCTGTTTTGGATGGGGTTTTCAGAACGTTTCTGCGCCCAAAACAGAGTCCAAAATGCCTCAAACGCCCCCAGTTAATTTAATTGATTCCTATGTAAAACAGCTTTGTAGTTCACAGATGACGAGGTTTTTACGTGCTTCTTTGGAAGCTGTTTTGGGCGATGAAAAAGAAGTGTTGTCAATTCCTGAAGCGTTTCAGGTGTGTTTCTCGGCGCCTTTTTTGACCTGGCTATTAATTTGTATGAGTGAAAACAGCGTTGAAAACCTCTTTCAAACCCTCGTCCAAAAATGCACCGAGAAACGCGTCTAAAACCTCTTCTGAAGAAGCGTGTTTCAGGTGAGGTTTTGATGCTGTTTTGGAAGCAGAAAAACTCCAAAAACAGTGTCAAAATCAGCCTTGTGAACATACCCTTACAATGAATATTCTTAGCAAGTAACAAGATGACACATTGTCTTAATTTTGGGTTTTGTGTCTGTGCAGCTATGGGCAAGATAAAAAAAAGCTAAAAACAAAATATGCAGCAGATAATA
The DNA here is from genome assembly GCA_025379985.1 of Phyllomedusa bahiana. Lineage (NCBI taxonomy): Eukaryota > Metazoa > Chordata > Amphibia > Anura > Hylidae > Phyllomedusa > Phyllomedusa bahiana. The sequence goes on along the minus strand of JAODAL010031110.1, from coordinate 45,228 downwards.
GAGACTGCGCCTGGATTTCTTCCTAAAGGGGTTTTGCCACAATGTAATGTTGACGTGGAATCCTCCAAAATGGGTATTTAATCACTTTTTAAAATATATGTGATTACAAGTGTAGCCTGTGAGAGCTACAGCATTGCTCAGTCACCCTTAGTTACCTGAAAGTTTACATTAGACACGACCAGAGGAGCGGACAGGAGCTGATCTGGCCAGTCTTGCGTGCTTGCACTTCTTATCTGATGACAGGGAACATGAATGAGCTTTTAAGGGGCTGTGGAGAAAGTGCAGTGTATGAGTCTGTCTGCTGTATAAAGAATCCACTGTTGTAATGTTATTATTTGAGTAAACTTTTGAGACGCTCCCTTCTTCCTTACTCTCTGCTCACCCCCTCATTCTCAGCCCTGCAGTGTTCATGACTTAGCATGATTTGTTTATATTCTCCCCTGAGCTGATAAGGAGGTAAGGAACTCACTTCATGGCAAAACCCCTTTAAGTTTGGATGTGACAATATAAGCAGCTCACGTACTCAGTAAGCATAGCAAAAAAATGTACAAAAGCAGCAGAGAAGAGGTAGGAGTAAGCGGGTTACACACAACAGTTCTGGGTGCATTTAATACACATATACAGCTGGATAGAGAATTGCTGTAATTAGTTAGATATGCAATACTAGAGGGCATCTAGAAGGCGACAAATACTTTCTCACGTCAGTGTAAGAATAACTCTTACATAAAACTGTATGTATGTTACAGACAAGCTAACAAGCTCATTTTGTGAGCATTTATGACATCTCTATTATTGTAATTGGAGGGAAGCATAACTCTGTGATTCAGACTTGAACGTGATTGTTTTGTGCTCAGCTGCCACCAAGTAACACGATGAATCATTTTACCGAGGCAGATGATTTATTGTTAGTTCTGAAATCTTTAAATTCGCAAACAACAGCACAGAATCTAAAGTGTCTCCCTGGATGCAAAGTTTTATTAAAATTGGTTCACGGAAGAGTGAACTAAAACGAAGCATAGAGAGACAATAATTTGTACACGTCTGGGGTAATTATATGAGATTGCTTCTCCTTCCTGTTAATGAATTTGGCATTTTAGGTTTTACATGTGCTTTCAGACTATGATTAGTATTCTGCTAGCCAAGTGCAGCTCAAGTGCATGAGGGCTGTGTGCTGAAATACGTCCCTGGGAGTAAAGATATGATTTCTAAGTCGTAAGTAAAGTTTTAGAGGATTTTCTGGGGTAAAACTTTTGTGGCATGTCAATTCCACATGTTATACAAAGCTAGGTAACTATTTAGACATTATGGTTAGAAGGACCATATATGAGAATAAAAATATTGGCTGAATATACTAGTTAATGCAAACTTGAGTATACAGCACCTGATCCTTTGTAAGGGTTTTCCAAGTCCACCAATGCACATTATGAATCAATAGCGGATGTGGTGCTCAATTAGAAACATATCTTCTTTTTATTAGTGCAAACATTAAAAACACTGGTGTGTTTTGGAAAAAGTTAGATGTTTTGACAATTCACAATTAACTAAAACATTGAGGAGGGAGGCATTCTGATTTGCAAACTTGGATGCAATGATACCAAAGGGATTAAACAAAAATTTTAGTTTGAAAGTTTTCCTGTAAAGAAGGGGTTAATGGTCTTTTAACTTGTGTATTTAAGGAGGGGTTACTTTGTAGCACGCATGCCTGAGGAAGGTGGAGGAGTTTACCCCGGAAACGTCGCACAGGTCTCCCCGGCTTCCGGTGTCTCCGATGTATTGAATGGAAGCTGTGAACGGCTGTTTAGCCGCAAGTTATACTTGAGTATACATTTATTTCTCGTACAAACTTATGGACATGCTGCTAAATGGTGGTTGAATGTTTTGAAGGTTTGCACTAATAATAAGAAAATACGTTTCTAATTGTGCACCACATCCGCTATTGATTCTTAGAAGGACCATATAATATGTCCTGCCATATGTAGACCCAAGATGCCTTTATAGCTGCATATAGCCATTTAACACATACAACATATATGGCGGGCATGGTGGACATTAGAGATGGGCGAATCGATTCTAACGAAGTGGAATTCGTTTAGAATTTCAGGAAAACTTCAGTTCGGAACGAAGTCGAACTTTGGGGTACTTCGGGTGGGCGAAGTGTGCTTTTGATTGTTAATATGGCTGCGTGCACATGGCGCTACATGGGGCATAGCACTCTGGGAGGCAAGAAGGGGCATAGCCTGGCATGACAGTGTGAGAGGTGAAGCCAATCTGGGGACCGGCGGGATTCTGTGACGTCACGAACTATAAAATTCCGGAGCGCTGACGCGGGAGCTCACACTCCTCTCACTACCACTGATCAGGGGAAGGTGCTGCCCGCGGCTGATAGGCTCTTACTGAAGAATTGATTTTTATATAGCGATTTCTGTGGGTGTCTGTTGTCTCAGAGGGGGGACTGTTCTCTTAATTTTATTCTATTTTTTTGGGGTATTGGATCTGAAATCCAGCTGTCGCGTCCACTGCAGCCTGATATTAACATCTCATAATCCAGTGGGGTAATCTAAGCCAGTTCTGTTGTTATTCAATTTGTAAAGAAACAGCGTTTTTTTACAATACATACTACCACTTAATTTTTGGGCTGCTCAAATTCTATTGCGCAATTTCATCAGGGGTCTTAATTAAGCGTTTTTTGCTTGGTGTGCTGACCCCAAGAAAACCGTTCTTTTCATCGCCATAATATATAAATTTTTCCTGTAGCACTAATTACAAGCCACAAAGGTTAATTAAATGTATCTCTTCGTTGTTATATGTGGCGTAGAAAACACGCAATTGTATCACGCTAACAAAGTACTAATTTTGTGGGGCTCAATACTTTTGGCGCCAATTTACATCAGGGGTTAATTAAGGCGTTGTTTTGTGGTGTGCTGACAAACAAAAAAACGTCTTTTTTCAACGCCAAATATAAAAAACATTTTCCTGTAGCCCTAATTCACATGCAAAGGTTAATTACAACTGTATCTCTTGTTGTGTGGCGTAGAAAACACGCTATTGTACCCCGCTACAAAGCTAATAGTTTGTGCGGCTCATTTCTTTGGCGCAATTTACATACAGGGTTAATTAAGCGTTGTTTTGATGGTGTGTGCTGACAAAAAATAAACCGTCTTTGTTCAACGCCTAATAAATACATTTTTCAGTAGCCGTAATTCTCACAAGCAGAGGAGTTAATTACAATGTATCTCTTGTTGTGTGGGTAGTAGAAAACACGCAATTGTAACACGATACAAAGCTAACTAGTTTGTGCGGCTCAATTCATTTGGCGCAAATTTACCATCAAGGGTTAATTATGCGTTGTTTTGCTGTGGGTGCTGAGAAAAATAAACCGTCTTTTTCAACGCCAAAATTTATAACTTTTTCCTGTAGCCTAATTCACAAGGCAAAGGTTAATTACAACTTTATCTATTGTTGATGTGGCGTAGAAAACATGTAATTGCAACACGCTAATAAACGCTAACTAGTTTGTGCGGCTCAATTCTTTGGCGCAATTTACATTCCAGGGGTTAATTAAGCGTTGTTTTGCTGGTATTGCTGACAAATATAAACCTCCTTTTTCAACTCCAAAAATATATAAATTTTTTCCTGTAGCCTAATTCACAAGCAAAGGTTAATTACCACTGTATCTCTTGTTGTGTGGCCGTAGAAAAACACGCAATTGTAACCGCTTACAAAGCCTATAGTTTGTGGGGCTCAATTCTTTTGGCGCAAAGTTTACATCCAGGGTTTATTTAACACATTGTTTTGCTGGTGTGCTTGATAAAAATAAACAGTCTTTTTCAACGCCAAAATATATAATTTTTTCCTGTAGCCTAATTCACAAGCAGAAGGTTAATTACAAACTGTATCTCTTGTTGTGTGGGCGTAGAAAACACGCAATTGTACTCGCTACAAAGTACTAGTTTTGTGCGGCTCAATTCTTTGGCGCAATTTAACATTCCAAGGGGTATTAATTAAGCATTGTTTTGCTGGTGTGCTGACAAAAAATAACCGTCTTTTTCACACGCCAAAATATATATAAATTTTCCTGTAGCCTTAATTCACAACAAAGGTTAATTAAAACTGTATCTCTTGTTGTGTGGTGTAGAAAAACACGCAATTCTCACACGCTACAACGCTACTAGTTTGTGCGGCTCAATTCTTGGCGCAATTTACATCCAGGTTTAATTAAGCGTTGTTTTGCTGGTGTGCTGACAAAATAAACCGTTTTTTCAACGCAAAATATATACATTTTTCCTGTAGCCTTTAATTCATGTTCCGAAGGTTAATTAGCCAGGTTTGTGCTTTTTAATTTAGTAAAAACACACAGTGTTTTTTAAACGACACATACAAGTAAATTTTCCTGGCCATTTTGTGGAGACGCAATTTATATCACAAGGTTACCCCAAGCTTGTTATGGGTTACTTTGGAGTCAAAAACAGGGTGTATATTATCATATTACGAATCATCATCAACTGTGTTGTACATTTTAGACAAACAGTATGTCAGACAGAGACGGTGGCAGGATCTGCACCTGCGAGTGGCAGTGGCAACAAAACCATTCCTGGAACAGGCCCACGGTCGCAGCACAGCATTGGGGACGTCACAGCGGGGTCATCGGTGAGGGCCACAACTGCTGCTGTCATCTAGCGGCCGTGTGTTGTTCAGCAACCCAAGGGTTCTTGATTGGTTGACTAGGTCATTCCTCTTCCTCCCAGAATTGACTTCCTGACAACCCAGCCAAGAGTCGGTGGGAAACCTCAGACACAAACCTACTAAGTTGGCCGATGGCCAGGAGCGGGTCAGCGGCCATCATCTGTCTCAGCCCGCCTCTGTCCATCCGGTTCCTCAGCCAGAGATCTACTATGTGGTCTGGGTCTCGCGACACTAGTATAGCGAGGATAAACAATTTTGAGGAGGGCAGTCACAGCTACTTGGCAGCAAGAAATGGGCCAATATCGCCTGCTTCTTGCAATAGGCGTGCAAAGTATAGATGTGGAGAGTGGCATGGGAGGTCATGTTGTGAGAGGTCTAGCCTCGGCATACCAAAGACCGGTGTTGAGGGACAGCAGTGAGGTGACGATGAAACACAAATAGATGATGATGTTGCCGACGCTCTTGGGTGCCGTGGTGAGGCAAGGGCTTCATCATCGTCAGGAGAAGAGGGCGTCAGCTTGCGCGGTTTCAGCACAGCAGGCCAGCAGCATGTGGTTGTGTGGGCCGTGAGGTAAGCAGGATAGCAGCGTGTGAGGTAAGGAGCCAAGCGGACACGGGGTGGTAAAAAACCCGCTTCGCAGGTCCAAGAAAGTAGCGGCACAGCGGGCTCAGCGAGAAGGCGAAGCAGGGGCGGCAGTAGTCACTCATGTGGTGCGTTGGCGGTAAAATCCGATTACTCGCGGGTGATGGCGTTCTTTGCTAAGACACCGTGAGGAGCCGGATTAAGGGTATATGTAGGAATCTGTGGGCAGAAGTGAAGCGTGGCCAGGGAGCTAACGTTGCACACGGCCCTGCGTTCAACACATGCAGCTATTGGCCTGAGCGTCACAAATCCGGTGCCTGGGGGGAAATTGTGGCTCAGAGTGGTGGGGGCCCTGGTCCATCCTGCAGCCGCACCAGGCAACAGCAGCAGCAGCATCGCCCAGGTGGCAAGCATGCCATTGCAGACCAGTCAAGGCTGCACCAAACCTCTGCAGAAGGGGCTGTTTCTCTTTGTCTCATCTCCCGGTCCAGATGCTCTATCGCTCCTCGATACTACCTCATTGGCGGCCAGCAGTCGTTCAGGCGAGGCGATTGCAACGAGACAACAGTATGCGTCCCAACCATCTTAGGTTGCAGCAAGCTGACCATGATCCTGTCAAGTTATTGGATACTGCAGTCCCTCCTTTAAAATGGTGGACCTGGCACCGTTCATGAGAACTAATTGGGGATTGTGCCGAGCCGAGAGAGATGGAGGTTCCAAGCCGATAATTTATTTTCCAAATAGGCATGTTCAGCACGTCATACATATAGTAGAACAGAAGGTGGGTACAGTCCTTGAGCTTATCGGTTTTGTTCCAAGGGTGCACGGCCAGCGCGGCACGTCTGGAGCTTGTAAATCGGTCGGGCCAGTACATGTCTTTACGGCCCACTGGGAGTGAATGTGCTTCCAGCCCAGGCACCACCAAACAACTTGGACAGGAGACGGCGCTTTATCTCCACGTTGTCAAACTGCTGCATCCATAGCGACCAATGTCCCCTCCTTCTCCTCCACCACCCCATCATCTCAGCCTCCACAAGTACTGCTCCATCATACCACATGTGTAGGGCACAGCGGTGTCACGCAGTTCTACACCTGGCTTGCCTCGGCGACACGAAGTCCACACAGGGGAGGAACTGCTCCGCGTCATGACAGCAAGAAAATGATTGTGTGGCTTCTCCTCACAACTGCAATCGGAAACATGGTGACGGGAACAATTGGAGGATCATGGTGTCCGCGCCTGCACACGAGGAGGGATGGTCCATGCGCCCTGCATGGCGCACGTGTTAAATCTGGTTGTGAAAAGGTTCCTGAAGTCTTCCACCGATCTTCAGAAACATTCTGAAATGGGCAGGGAAAACTGTGCTATGCACTTTATCCATTCGTACCAAAGCCAGAGGGAACCCTCTCGAGTTGCAGGCCAGAACGGCCTCCCTCAACACACTCTGATATGCGATGTTTCCACACCGCTGGAATTCCAGCCTGCACATGTTTGGGAGCACGACTGTATGAAACAGAGGAAAGGCCATTAACGATTTTTTGATGATCCAGGCAGACAGGCAGTACTCCCCTGTGTAACTTGATGTCAGCCAGTGGTAGCTCATGCGTCGACACCTGCTGTTTGTTGAGGTCATTCGAGGAGGTGAGTTATTTTGTCAGTCGCCGGACATACGGGATGAATAACGTCATTCCACTGCTTCATGTCCTGGACAGAGCTGAAAAATCTGTTTGGGCAGGGGACTGGGAGACGTTGGCGAACTACATCTTGTGGCCACATGAGTCGGTGGGGACTGACATGGAGGAGGAAGGAGGAGGACATTGGAGCAGAAGCATTGTCTGGTGAAATTAGTGGATTTTCTACCCAAGAGAGGAGGAGCAGGAGCAGCTGGAGGAGGTGGATTGAGATGAGGAAGATGAGGCAGACCCTCGCTACCGGTCCAAAATGGGAGCCTTTTTCCCAGCTATTGAGAGGGAAGACAAACTCAAATACGATTCGAGGAAATCTCCGTAATCAGTTGGCGCTCTGCCTATGTGCGGCATTTGTCCACCTCTGACCAGGGTTCGACCGGGGGGTTCCTCAGTGGCCTCACGTACATACTTGTCGGCTGCTGCGAGGGAAGGTGGGGGGGTAGGAGCAGTCCAGCTCCATCGTAGTAACCTACGTATGGGAGTCATGATGAGCAGCTGTCCTTCACCCGCTACGTGAGGAGGGCAGTCGCCAGCAGCAGCAGCAGCAGGACATGGAGGGCAGGACCCTGATCCAAACAGGTGATGGCATTCTGGACAGCACTCTGCCACCTCCAGTTAGAGATCGCTGGCTACTGGGCAGCCAAATGGATGTGTGCGAGCAACTTGCCGATGTTTGCTGTGGAGGAAGCTGTCCTGCCCGGCCAGTAGTGTGGCATCAGAGGCGAGTGTTCAGTGCGGCGGGGGCATCGTGTACCCCAAGGAGAACCGTTGTCCACGGGAAATGTGAACGAACTGACCTTTGTCAAGATGAATCAGGCGTGGATCGGCCAGGATTTCCACAGCACCAATTGCCTTAGGCGTCAGTCTGGGTTCAAATTACCTCCTAAAAGCCACTATCCTGATGCCCCCAAACCCCCCCCTGTTGCCACACATCGCTGGACAGTTTCCCATCTCCCTACCCCCATCTTTACCAGGTATTGGTATTCCCCCCTCCTAAAAACACTCTGTCATTGTCCCACTCTATGACCTCATGAGCTGCTGTGTTGCTGTTGTCGTGGACATCCCCCACTGTGTCTTTGTCCCACTGCCCTGCCTCATGCTGTTTGCTGTGGTTTCTGCTGCCCCCCACATGTTTTCATTGTCCCACTGCCTGACCCCATGCCTGCTGCCGCCCGTGCCCCTCCGCTCTCAGTCTTTTGTGCCACCTGCGGCTTCCTCCTTTTTTTCCCCACATCCAGTTTGTCATTTTTGCCACTCTCGACCTCATGCTGCTGTGTGATCCTGCCCTGTCCTCCACACTGTGCCCATTGTGCCACTGCCTGCCCTTTAAATCTGCTGCCCCCGTGCCCTCCGCTCTCAGTCTTTGTCCATTCTGTGGCTTCCCCCTTTTTTTTGCCCCCTCCAAAAGTCATTGTGCCACTCTCGGACCTCATGCTGCTGCTGAACCTGTCGTCCCCCTCCCAACGGTAAATTGGGCCAGGGGGGGGGGACCTTTAGGGGGCTGCCGCCGGGGACCCCCAAAATGTGTGTTTGGTGCCACTCTGGGGTCTAATACTGTTTTGCCCCCTTTCCAGAATGTCATTGTGCCATCCCGATCTCATACTTCTGCCCCCGTGCCCCTCCACCCCTTATAAAGGGGCCATTTCTGGGCCCTTTAATACTGTTTTCCCGCCTCCAAAATGTTTTTGTGCCGCCCGGCCTGACCTCATACTGCTCCCGCTGTGACCCTTTTCTCATTCATTGTGCCACTCTGGGCTTCCTCGTTTTTTGGGGCCACCTCCGAATGTAAATTGTGCCACTGCCTGACCTCTTGCTGCTGTGGCTGCCGCCGTCACCTCCACACTCGTAAACAAATTTTGGGCCCCTGGGGCCCAGCTTTTTTTTTTTCCAGCTTTCGCTGGCATACTTTATCAGGTACATTCCTGCTTATTTTTTTTTGTCATTTTTGGGCCCTCTTAAGTGCCCGGGGGGAATTTTTATAGTGAACCCGTTTTCAAAGAGCGGCGGCATTTCTTTTCGTGTCATATAAAACACAACATTGTATGAAGACCCCCCAAAAGCCCCCTCTGCATATTTTTAAAGGGTGGCACCCAAAGTTCTACAGCCCCCCTGGGAGGCTCTGTGCAGCCTGGAAATAGCTGGCCCTTTTTAAAGCGATTCGTGCCGAAGTAATTTGGGGCCGAATTTATTTTTTTCGGCAATTCGGCCCAAAGTGACCGAAATCGAATTTTTGGAAATTCGCCATTTTTAATCCAGGGGTTTAAATTAAAAACGTTGTTTCCGCCCGTTGTACTCATAAAAAAAAAAACTTTGTTTTTTTTCCCCGCCACAAAAAGAAATTCTGTAATAAATTTTATATCCGAAGGTTAAATTAAACCTTTTTTGTGTTTTTTATTCGAAAAATACCAGAGTTTTTAAAAGGGAATTCCCAAATAAAAATTTTTTCCCGGGCCCTTTGTGGGGGGCGCAATTTTTATCCAAAGGGGTTTCCACTTGTTAATGGGTTATTTGATCAAAAAACAGGGGGGGGTAATTTTTCATATAAGATTTCTTCATCAAACGTGTCTGTACATTTTAGAACAAAAACGTATGTCAGACAGAGAATTGGCGGGCTCTTCATGCGAGTGGAGAGGCACAAACATTCCAGGCCCAGGTCGCCACTAAGGGGGATCGCAGAGGGCACTCGGTGAGGCCAAAACTCCCCGCTGTCATCAGCGGCCGGGGTGTACGACTAGCAACCCAGGGGTTCTTGATTGGTTGACTGGGGTATCCATTTCCCCCAGATGACATTTACAACCCCACCCCAAGATCGGTGGGAACGTCAGACAAAACCCTTAGTTGGGCATGGCCCGGGAGGGGGTCAGGGGCCCTCACCGCCCAACCCGCCTCTCTCCCACCCGGGTTTCCCCTCAGCTAGAGATCTACTATGTGGGCTGGGCTCAGCGCCACATAAGCGAGGATGAACAATTTGAGGAGGCACAGCACACTTTGGGGCCCAAGAAAAGGGGGAATTCGCCTGTTTTTCAGAAGGGGGCAAGTTAATGGGAGAGGGCATGGAAAGGGCATTGTGGGGGGGTCAGTCTGCATACCAGGGCCGGGATGAGGACAGCAGTGACGATGAAACACAAAAAAAATGGATGTCCGACCGCACTTGGACCGGGGGAGGGAAGGGGTTCATTAGTCAGGAGAAAGGGTGTACTTGCCGTCAGGAGCGGGGCAGCCAGCAAATGGGTTTTTTTGGGGCCCTGCGTAGCAATAGCACAGGTGAGGGGGGAGCCAACGGCCCCGGGGTAAAAAACCCCTTCGAGGTTCCCAAAAGGAGTTGGAAGGGCTCGCAGGCGCAGCGGCAGTAGTCACTCTGCGGGCGTTGGCGGGAAAAACCCATAAATCCGGGGGTGGGAGTTTTTTTTGCTAAACACCGGGGGAGCCCAAATGGTATATGTAGAATGGGGCAGAAATAAAGCGGGGCCAGGGAGCTAACTTTTGGCCCAGGCCCGCGTCCCACATGAGCGTACCATCCGGTGGTTTTGGAGAAACTGGTCGATGTGGTGGCCCACCTGCCGCGCAAAAACAGCACGCACCCCCCCAGTGGAAAGCATGCCATTGCAGCCGTCAAGGCTCCACCCCTTGCAAAGGGAGCTTTTTTCTCTTTGAATATCTCCCGGTCCAGAGCCCTGTCCTCGCTATATGGCGCCGCAGTCGTTCGCGGGGCTTTTGCAAAGAGTCAAATATGCGTCCAACCATCCAAGCGCAGCAGCTGTCCGTGCTCTGCCCAAGTTGTTGGACTCAGTCCCTCCTTTCCAAAAGGGGGACTCTGCACCTCAGAGAATAATGGCTTGTCCGAGCCGTATGGAGAGTTCCAACCGTAATTTCTTTTTTAAAAATGCAGTACCACATTCATAAAAATTTTAAACAAAGGGGGGGCCAGTCCTTGAGTTTCGGGTTTTTTCCCAAAGGTTTCACGGGGGGCGCGGACGTCGGAGCTGTAACTCGGTCGGGGCCCCGTACATGTCCTTTACGGGCCCCCCTGGTGAATGTGCTTTCTGCTCAGGGACCAACAACTTGGACAGGAGAGCCGCTTTTCCTCCCCGTTTTCAAAATGCGGCTCCTGCGCCCTGTCCCCCTCCCGCTCCTCTCCACCCCACCATCCGCCTCCAAAGTAATGCTCCCTATACCACTGTGTAGGGGCACAGCGGTGTCACGCATTTTTACACCTGTTGCCTCGGCGACGGGAAGTCACACAGGGGAGGGAATTTCTCCGCGTCATGCGCAAAAAAATCGATGTGTGGCTTTTTCCGCCAACTGAAAAACGGAACCCTGGTGCGACAATGGGGTAACATATTTGTCTTGCTGCACCGAGGAGGGGTGGCCCCTCGCCTGCATGGGATGTGTTCAATCTGGTTGTAAAAAGTTCCTGAAGTCTTCCCCCCGATCTTCAGAAGATTCTGAAAATGGCCAGGAAACTTGGCATGCACTTCACCCCATTCCTACAAAGCCGGGAAACACCCTCATGGGTTTGCAGCGGCAGAACGGCCTCCCCCAATCACACTCTGATATGTGATTGTTTCCACCCGTTGGAATTCCAGCCTGCACTGTTGGACGATGTATGAACAGAGAAAGGCCATTAACGATTTTTTGATGATCCGGCGGACAGGAGTACTCCCCTGTGTAACTTTGAGGTCAGCCAGTGGCAGCTCATGCGTGACACCTGCCGTTTGTTGAGGCCATTCGAGGAGGGCGACCTTAATTTGTCAGTCGCCAGGACTACGGGATGAATAAGTCATTTTCACTGTTTTCATGTCCTGGAACAGATGCTGAAAAATCTGTCTGGGCAGGGGCTGGAAAGTGGCAACTACATCTCGCGGCCACATGGGGTCCGGTGGGGACTGAAATGGAGGAGGAGGAGGAGGACATTGGAGCAGAAGCATTGTCTGGTGAAATGAGTGAATTTTTACCGGTGACAAGAGTGGAGGAGCATGAGCAGCTGTAGGAGGTAGATGGAGATGAGGAAGACGAGGCAGATGACCCGCAAGCACGTGGCAGTATACAGGGGAAATGGAGGCAGGGAGCCCTCGGAGTCACTTGTGTAGATGGCCCGCAGCATGCTGATTTGCCTGGCTAGTGACAGCCAAATAGTCAGCATCCGGCAGAGGGATGACTTCTGGTTCTCCACCCTATTGGACCCTCCCCTACCGGTCCAAAATTTGGGGAGCCCTTTTTACCAGCTAATTGAGAGGGAAAGACAAACTCAAATACTATAGGGAATCCTCCGTAGTCAGTTGGCCGCTTGCCTATGTCCCGGCATCGTCCCTCCTCTGACAGGTCTGACCGGGGGTTCTTCAGCGCTCACGTACTACTGCGCGGCTGTGGGGGAAGGTGGGGGGTCGGAGCAGTACCAGCTCCATCAGCAGCAACCTAATCGGGAAAAAAAATCACTGATGATCAGCTTCCTTCACTCGCCTAGTGAGGAGGGCAGTCGCCAGCAGCAGCAGCAGGACCTGGATCAGCCCCTGAACCAACAGGTGGTGGACTACTTGGACAGCACTCTGCCACCCCAGTTAGAAGATCCTATGGACTACTGGGCAGCCAAACTGGATGTGTGGCCGTAATTGCCGAGTTTGCAGTGGAGAAGCTGTCCTCCCCGGCATTAGTGGGGGCATCAGAGCAGGTGTTCAGTGCGGCGGGGCCATCTTTTACCCCAAGGAGAACCCGTTTGTCCAGGAAATGTGGGAACGACTGACCTTTGTCAAGATGAATCAGGCGTGGATCGGCCCGGATCATATCCAATGCCTTAGGCGTCAGACTACATCAGCCATAAAGGGCCCCACCCAAACTGTGAGAATGAGTCTGGGTTCAAATACCTGCCCCAGCCACTATTCTGATGCCGCCACCCCCTGCTGAGAGTTTCCCCCATCTGTCACCAACATCTTTACCAGGGACTGGTATTGCCACCCCACCTCCACACCCTGTTTATTGTGCCTGTCTGACCCATGCTGCTGTTGTTGCTGGTGCATGACATCCCACTGTGTCATTGTGCCACTTCTGGGCCACATGCTGTTGCTCCTGCCGCCGTCACCTCCACTCTCTGTCATTGTGCCCACTCTGTGGCCTACCCAGTTTTTGTACCTCCAGAATGTGATTGTGCCACTGTCTGACTAAAGCTGCTGCCCCCGTCACCTCCACTCTCTGTCATTGTGCCACTCTGTGGCCCCACTCAGTTTTTTTCCACTCCAGAAAGTGATTGGCCACTGTCCCTGACTCATGCTGCTGCTGTGGCTGCTGCCGTGACTTAGACACTGGGGTTTGTGCCACCTGTGGGGCCTATTCCTTTTTTGCCACCTCCAGAATGTCATTGTGCCACTGTCTGACCTCATGCTGTGCTGTGGCTGCTGCCATGATCCTACCACTCTGTCAATTGTGCCCTGTCTGACCTCATGCTGCTGCCGCCCTAACCCCCACTCTCTGTCATTGTGCCACTCTGTGGCCTACTACGTTTTGCCACCTCAAAATGTCATTGTGCCACTGTCTGACCTCATGCTGCTGCTGTGGCTGCTGCCGTGCCTACACACCCGTGTCATTGTCCCACTGTGGCCTACTCCTGTTTTTGCCACCTCCAGAATGTCATTGTCCACTGTCTGACCTCATGCTGCTGCTGTGGCTGCTGCCGTGACCTACACACTCTGTCATTGTACCACTGTCTGACCTCCATTTCTGCTGCTGTGGCTGCTGCCGTGACCTACACACTGTGTCATTGTCCCACTCTGTGGCCTACTTGTTTTTTCCCCCCCAGAATGTGATTGTGCCACTGTCTGACCTCAGGTGCTGCTGTGGCTGCTGCGTGACCTACACACTGTGTCATTGTGCCACTGTCTGACCCCATGTGCTGCTGTGGTGCTGCCGTGACCTTTCACACTCTGTCATTGTGCCACTGTCTGACCTCATGCTGCTGCTGCCGCCGTCACTCCATCTCTGTCATTGTGCCACTCTGGGCCTACTACTGTTTTGCCACCTCCGAATGTCATTGTGCCCCTGTCTGACCCCATTTCTGCTGCTGTGGTGCTGCCGTGACCTACACACTCTGTCATTGTGCACTGTCTGACCTCATGCCGCTGCTGGGCTGCTGCCGTGACCTACACACTGGTCATTGTCCCACTCTGTGCCTACTCCTGTTTTTGCCACCCCCAGAATGTCATTGTGCCACTGTCTGACCTCGTGCTGCTGCGTTGGCTGCTGCCGTGACCTACACACTCTGTCATTGTGCCACTGTCTGACTCATGCTGCTGCTGTGGCTGCTGCCGTGACCTACACACTGTGTCATTGTCCCACTCTGTGGCCTACTCCTGTTTTTTCCACCTCCAGAATGTGATTGTGCCACTGTCTGACCTCAGGCTGCTGCTGTGGCTGCTGCCATGAACTACACACTGTGTCATGTGCCACTGTCTGACCTCATGCTGCTGGGTGTGGCTGATGCCGTGACCTACACACTCTGTCATTTTTGCCACTGTCTGACCTCATGCTGCTGCCGCCGTCACCTCCACTCTCTGTCATTGTGCCACTCTGAGGCCTACTCCAGTTTTTGCCACCTCCAGAATGTCATTTGCCCCTGTCTGACCTCATGCTTCTGCTGTGGCTGCCGTGACCTACACACTCTGTCATTGTGCCCCTGTCTGACCTCATGCCGCTGCTGTGGCTGCTGCCGTGACCTACACACTGTGTCAAAGTCCCACTCAGTGTCCTACTACTGTTTTTGCCAACTCCACAATGTCATTGTGCCCCTGTCTGACCTCATGCTGCTGCTTTTGGCTGCTGCGTGACCTACACACTCTGTCATTGTGCCCCTGTCTGACCTCATGGGTGCTGCGCCGTCACTCCCCTCTCTGTCATTGTGCCACTCTGGGCTACTACTGTTTTTCCACCTCCAGAATGTCATTGTGCCACTGTCTGACCTCATGCTGCTGCTGTGGCTGCTGCCGTGACCTAACAACTCTGTCATTGTGCACTGTTGACCTCATGCTGCTGCTGTGGCTGCTCCGTGACTTTCACACTTTGTCATTGTCCCACTCTGTTTGGCCTATCTGTTTTTTGCCACCTCCAGAATGTGATTGTGCCACTGTCTGACCCTCATGCTGCTGCTATGGCTGCTGTGTGACCTACACACTGTGTCATTGTGCCACTGTCTGACCTCATGCTGCTGCTGTGGCTGCTGCCGTGACCTACACCCTGTCATTGTGCCACTGTCTGACCTCATGCTGCTGCTGTGGCTGCTGCCGTGACCTCCACACTGGGTCATTGTTAAACTCTGTGGCCTATTCCTGTTTTTGCCAGCTCCAGAATGTCATTGTGCCACTGTTGACCTCATGCTGCTGCTGCCGTGACTACACGCTATGTCATTTTGCCCCTGTCTGACCTCATGCTGCTCTGTGGGTGCTGCTGTGACCTACACACTGTGTCATTGTGCCACTCTGTGGCCTATCCTTTTTTTGCCACCTCTAGAATGTATTGTGCCACTGTCTGACTCATGCTGCTGCTGTGGCTGCTGCCGTAACCTACACACTGTTTCATTGTGCCCCTCTGTGGCCTACTCCTGTTTTTGCCACCTCCAGAATGTCATTGTGCCACTCTCTGACCTCATGCTGCTGTGCTGCCGCCGTCACCTACACACTCTGTCACTGATGGTGCGACCTGAGCCCTCAGCTTGTTTTTTTCCAGCTATCGCTGGCATGACTTTATCAGGCAACATTCCTGCTTCAGTTTTTTGGTCAGTTTTGCCCTCTTAAGTGCCCAGGGAATTTTAGAGTGAAGCGATTCTAAGAGCGGCGGTAGTCATGTGCGTGTCATACTAAAACACAACATTGTATGAAGACCAAACCAAGCTCCCTCTGCATATTTAAGCATGGCACAACATTCTACAGCACCCTGCAGGCTCTGTGCAGCCTGGAAATAGCTGTTTTTTAATGTGATTCCCCTCAAAGTAATTCGGAACAAAGTTATTTTTTGTCGGTAAATTCGGCGAAGTGAACGAACCGAATTTCGGGAAATTCGCCCATCTCTAGCTACGATGTGAACCTTAAGACTTGTGAGCCTACTGTCTGCTGAGATTCTGGTCTGGGAAGATTTGCTGGAAGAATTAAGAATGAATTAACTGGCCAGGACCTCTCAACCTCTCTGAATTACCTCATCCATTTAGTGGCTAGAATCATCCATTTCGCTGAGAGGGAAGAGGAGATTCACCAGCAACAACAATCCTTCTGGCCTCACCGACATCCTCGACTAGCACAAAACTTATGGAGGCCTCCCCTGCCACCACCAATGAGATAAGACTATGCAAGGGGAGAGAGCCCATTTGTGTGAGTAAGAACGCACTAGAAGATGCCACCAGAATCTCTGCTTGTGCTGCAGCAGCCAAACTCACTTCTGGAGGAGGGAGCACAGTCCACTTCATCTGGGAAACATCAGTGCCTGAGCTCTATGGGAGAGGCAATACTAGGTGAAGATGCTTCCTCTCTTCTCCTGGCCATGCAGGTCATGTTCTGCTTTTTATCCGATGTCCAGTTTCAAGTTTCTGCCTTCTTGGACTCTGGTTCTGCTGGACATTTCATCAACTCATCTTTGATCTCCAGATTTTGTTTACTTGTGGTTCATCCTGATAAGCCTCTGATAATATCTTTCATAATGGAGAATTTTTAAAGGGCTCCATCCAGTATCATACTGAACCTTTGACATTTCAGGTTGTGGCCTCTCCCATGGAGAAGATCTCATTCTACTTGATTCCACATTCTACTGCAGTTCTCTTGGCTCTCCCATGTCTACAGCTCCATGCCTCATATTTGAATGAAAAACGGACAAGGTCATTAGCTGGGGTCAACAGTTCCGTTCCCAGTATGCCACTCTGCCTGGTGCAATTTGCTTCTCCATTGATGCTCCCAACTCCGCTTCTGGGTCTACCGTCTCCATATCAAGAATTTGTGGATGTCTTCAGTGAAAAGCAAGCAGAGACCCTTCTGCCACATCAGGCCTTTGGCTGTCCGATAGACATCATGCCTGGCATGCTACCTCCCCGTGGTCGAGTGTATTCTCTGTCCATGCCCAAAAAACAGGCCATGTCAGCTATCAAACTTATCCATAAGTCATCCTCTACAGGCAGTGCCCGGTTTTTCTTCGTTGAAAAGAAGAATGGTTCTCTTTGCCCCTGCATTGATTACCGGGGCTTAAATAAGATCACCATTAAAAATCAGTATCCATTGCCTCTGATCTTCGAACTCTTTGACTGACTACGGGTGGCCAGGATTTTCACCAAACTTGATTTACATGGAGCCTATAACTTAATCCGTATCGGCAAAGGCGATGTATGGGAAACCACCTTCAACACCCGTGATAGGGACTTTAAATATCTTGTGATGCCTTTTGGTCTCTGCAATGTTCCAGACAATTTTTAAGACTTTGTCAACAAGATCTTCTGAGATCTCTTATACGTCTTTGTCCTCTATCTCAATGACATCTTGATCTTCCCTCCTGACTACAAGTCCCATTATTCCCATGTGTAGTTGGTCCTAAGACACCTATAATCCAACCGTCGAGAAATACCAATTTGAACAGACCAGTTTTCCCTTCCTCGTGTATATCACCTGGGATAAAGGTCTATAAATGTATACTGCAAAATTATCTGCTGTTCTTCAATGGCTACAGACTGTTGGACTTCAGGCTACTTAACGCTTCCTGGGGTTTGCAAATTACTATCGTTAATTTCTTCCCCACTTCTCCACCCTGGCGGCACCTACAGTCTCTTTAACCAATAAAAACAGTAACCCTACACTCTGGCTGCCTTAAGCAGAAGGCCTTAAGCCTTGGCCCATCTTAAGGCCGTGTTTGCCACAGCACCTGTTTTGGCTCGATTGGATCCTGAAAATCCTTTTTACCTTGAGGCAGATGCCTCATCCGTGGGAGCTGAAGCAGTACTCTCACAGAAGACTACTAAAGGCAAGATCATCACCTGTGTTTTTTTTCTCAAAAACCTTTTCCCCTAGAGAAAGGAACTATACCATTGAGGATCGAGAATTGCTTTAGAAGACTGTTGCCATGTTCTGGAAGTAGCTTCTCATCTGGTGATTGTCTACAGCAACCATAACAACCTCTTCTTCTCGCGGTTCTAATTTCTTTTTGCACTGTATGCTTGCGGAGAAAAACGTGAAAGCTGATGCTCTCTCCTGGTCTTTGGAAACCACTGGACTTGACTCAACACCTCAGCACATCGTTCCCTCGAAACATTCATCCTCCAACGGATTCCTCTGGGGAAGACTTTTGTATGCCCTGCTCTGAGAAAAAGAATTCTAAAATGGGGCTATTATTCCAAACATTCAGGAATGCAAAAATCATTACTTTTAATCTTTCAACACTGTTGGTGGAGTTATGTTGCTCAAGACATCAAAGATTTCATTCTCTCTTGTTCATTCTCTCTTGTGCCTGTAGCAAGATTTCTCGTCTCAAACCTTCTGGTCTACTTTTTCCCTTACCCATACCTGAGGAACCCGGGACCCATATTGCTGTGGATTTTATTACTGATTTACCATCCTCCTCAAATCAGTCATTTGGGTGGTCACAGACATTTTTCCAATATGTCTCATTTCATTCTACTTCCTGCCCAGGTCCGAGAAATATCTTGCATCAGGCAGGACACCCGGCAGTCTCTCCTCCTAGCACAAGCTGACAAGAAGCAAAGACCTTCTCCAGAGTTCCAACCTGGACATAATGTGTGGCTATCAACTAGGTACATTTGCCTAAGGATTCCCAGCGTCAAACTTGGGCCATGCTTCCTGGAACCCTTCACCTTCTTGCAATGCATGAGCCAGGTCTGTTACAAGCTTTGCCTGCCCCCATCTTGGCAAATCCCAAACTCCTTCCATGTCTCTTAACCTGTTGTGAATAACTTCTCTACTTTTATTGCATTTTGTTATTTTTTAAATATTTTGAGATCATTTGAAGATCCCTGTCTTTTGTGTATAAAAAGTCTGTGAATTTTGAGTTTCTTGTATAACACCATGCCTGAAGAAGAGAGCTAGTAGTCTCGAAAGCTTACCATCAAATATACTTAGTTAGCCTCTAAAAGGTATCACCTGATTTCTTCACTCTTCTATTAACTTTTAGGCAGTGATAGTAAATGTGTCCCAATGTGGGTGAACCAATCCCTTCCCATTAGGATACTTAATATAAAGTATGTTGATCTTTAGAACCTAAGCTCTAGAGTATATGGTCTTTAAGGAGCACAGTGAGCTAAATGCATTTTTACTACCGTGTAAGATAACTGTGTGGATAATTTATATTGTAGTGTGTATACTTTTGATTTACAAGACTGTATTTCTCAGTATTTAATATTTTTATCAATGTATCTTTATTGATTGTATCTTTAAAGTTGGAATGTTTCTATATACAAGGGCTGGATTCAGAGAGACATTAAGGGCATGACAATATGTAGAAACACACAAAACAGTTGTTGGCTGCACATCTTCCATATCTTGTGATCATGACTTTAATAAAGAAGAAGCTTTGCTAAGTGAATGAGTGAGTTCTACATGATTTTTTTCTCCTCAGGTTTGCTATAATATTAAGGATATATACTAAATAACAATTTAAAAAAAAAAGCAACCATGTCCATTACATGTCTCTTAAATTTTAAAGTATTAGTGCACCCAGGAACGTAACCTTTATTCACTCCCTTCCTTCAATCAACCTGGGGCACAGCTATAGGTGATGCATAGGTAGTAGCAGGGTTGTTCCTAAGGGCAGGCTAGACGGGCAGTCGCCCTACCTACAGGGGCATATAGATACCTATAGAAGGCATATACTTAACTACAAGGGGCATATAACTACCTACAGATGGAATATACCTACAGTGGGCATATATCTACCTAAAGGGGACATATATCTCCCTACAGGGAGAAATTTGCAAATTCTTCTTAGATCCTGGGATGGTTCCTTATTTTCCAGGAGTGTCCCAGATATTTAGAGAGAGTTGGCAAGTACTTGTCAGTATAGGTTCCTATCAGAAATGAAGTCACCTGGACGGTAGTGGATTTTACACTATTTGATGAAAAAGAATCTCCAGAGCTGGACAGAAGGAGTAGCGGAGGGAGCACAGGACGAGGGAGATATTAGAGTAGTAAAGGGTTAAGCGTGTGCTTGGGTTTGTGAGAAGAGCACATAGGGGAGCAAGGCTGGAGGAAGAAGGGTCTTTAGGAGTTGGGTAAGTAGAGACTTGGTGGCTTACCTTTCTGCAGTGATGTCGGACCTGAATCAATTTCTGGCCAGGGTAAAGGAGGCTGCTCAGCAGCATGACTTAAGGTAAATGGAGCAGCAGCTATTAGGAGCTTCCTCTCTTCCTGTGGCTCTTGCAGGGTGACAGGGTCTGCAGGAGGTTCAGTCACGTGGCTGTAGACACACATCGGAGCCCCAGTTGGGACCTTCCTGCCCCCCTCCTCCAAGCGATCATCCTGCTAGAAGGTGTGGAGGGCAAGGGGGAATCCACAATGTTTTCCAGGGCATCTTCTAGGCAGGCTCCAGCCAAAGTACAGCAATTAAAGGTGTTGAGGGTGGTGGCCTGCTCTCCTGCTGTTGAACAAGGCATGGAGCAAACTCGGCGGACACACGGAGGGCTGGTATTGTGCGATCCATTATGGCAGCGGACGTTACAGCCTCACTGGCAGCGTGAACCGGGGGCCATATTGTGGATGGGATAATATTAAAAAGGAAGCGGTGGACGGGTGAGAGTCATTCAGCCCCTCCTGTAGTGACGTAAGCCAGGAAGATGATAGTGCTCAGGAAGAGGAAGTAGAGAAGACTTCTCTGGGCTTTCCCATGAGGCAAGTCCAAATCAGGGGTGACAATGCAGCAAGTGGGCCATGTTCCATAGTTTTACATCCAGAACCGACTGAAAATAGAGAAACCAGAGGACCCAGCAGAATGTTGGACAGGCAGGAGAAGGCTGCCAGGATGCAACCCCAGACAAGGCAGGGTAAGTCTACGACCACATTCACACAGGTGGGGGCTGGAGGTTGTTGCAGTACCGAGTTTTGTGGTGCTGCAGAACTTACTTAAAGGGGTTTTCTCGCTACAAAGATCATATCTGTAATGATGGAGACAGTAAAAATAAGCACTTTTGCAATTGGTTCGCGTTACCTAAATCATTTAGTATAGCAGATGTGAGCTAATATGTGTGTGTCTAGAGCTAAATCAGCAGTTTGAGATCAGATCACACTCCATTTGCTATGGTTGGCTGCCTGATATTTAGTTCAGCTCTGTTGGGACACGCCCCCTGCGCTGTGATTGGCTGCCTGCACTCTGTGCTTTCTCCCCTCTGAGCTGTGTAAAATGAAAGTGAAACAGCTTTCCCTGCTGGCTGCAATCTGTGTAATAAAGGCTGTTTGAACACTTCTATGCTCATCTCCCAGTGATAGCTCAATTACTGAGCCTCTAGCTGCTAGATTCACTCCCCCCATGTAACACAGCCTTATATACTCTGTTCCCCCTCTATCTCCTGCCTGACAGCAAAGGGGGGAGCAGAATGCATTTCTCACACGGGTTTCATCATTTCAGGCTGCATATATAACTGTTTAAACCAATACAGGTGTTTTGATTGCAAGGAGTTTGTGGAGGGAGTTGACAGCTCTCCAGGCATGAGAACTGACCACTGTAGAAGGTCTGCAGACCTGTTCATCGTCTCCCTTCCACTGCTCACACAGAATGATGATGCCACCAGTCTTCAGTGAGGGAAGACATGTCTACTGGGAGAAGAGACATGCCTACTGGAAGGAGAGACACACCCCTAAATTTGAAGCTGTAAGACACAGAGAAACAATTCAAGTCTGCAAAAGTTTTTAATGAGAAAACCCCTTTAAGGGTTTACAGCAGTTACTAGGGATTAAGGCAGGCAGTTCAGTGTCATGTCATTGTCTCATCCACAGATGAGGTCGGTGAATGATGGAATCAATTCAGATCTATACACAGTTTTGTATACTTCCTTCGATGCAGCACTGAAGTGGGTTAGGCATTATTGTAAAGGAGATTAATTGGCCAAGATAGACATAGAATCGATCTTTCGCTTATTTTTGTGGATTTGTGCCTCCCAATGGGCTGTTCAATTTCCTGCACCTACTTCAAGGTCTTCCTTTAGTTTCTGGAATGGGTAGTGCGGTATGAGGCTCAGGTGACATTGGTACCTTGATTTTTTGTTCATCGGCCCTCCTACTTCTTTGGTTTCTCAGTTTTATTGCAAATGATGATGGCTTACTTATTTGGAATTCCTTTGGCTCCTAAGAAGGCAGAGGGCTCTCCTATGGTTGTAAAGTTTTTGGGCATAATCATCGACACAGACAGGGCCGGGACAAGGCATTTTGGTGCCCTAGGCAAGTACAGCCAATGGCGCCCCCCCTCACTCCCCAAAAAATGCCCCCTCACCCCACACACTAATTCCTCTCACCCCTGCACCAGGTCCTGTCACTAATTTTCTGCATATTCCACATAGCTCCAGTCCATCTCCTAAGCAGTCACTGCACAATGAAAATCAGCCCCAACAAATTTGCTTTTTCAAAATCGCTCCCCTCCATTTGACAGTGTAATACCCCTAAATATCAGCCACCAAATAATCCACCGATACATGGAGCAAATCTACCAGACGAATGATTGTTACTAAAAAACACACCTACAAAACCAAGACCCAAAACTATTACTTCTTAAGGATCAAATAATCCTGCCAGACTCTGACCGAACGCGACCCCCACATGTGACTATCAGCTTTACACAGGCTCTGAAGACATATATTACCCCATACAGTGACCATATAGTGGTAGACACTAGTTGTAAGTAGATGCTCTGCAAACATATAAGTGATTAAACTGCAGTTACATTTAGTGACTCACCGGAGACATCATTTCTGATCAGCGTCGTTCACGTTCCCTTTTCTTCTCCATCCGGTTCACACCTTCATGCTGAATGCTCCCGGTCACGACTCGTCCCTGCAGATTTGGACACAAATATCTTAGAATCCTCACATTTCCAGTAACTCCTTAATTATAGGTATATAAGTCCCTCAGTTAGACAGGTATATAGATATGCCCTCTCAGTCAGGCAGGTATATGTATATTGTCCCCTTAGACAGGTAGGTATATAAATATAGGGGCACTCAGGCAGGTATATAGATATATGGTCACTCTCAGGCAGGTATATAGATATAGGGTCACTCTCAGGCAGGTATATAGATATAGGGTCACTCTCAGGCAGGTAAATAGACATAGGGTCACTCTCAGGCAGGTATATAGATATAGGGGCACTCAGGCAGATATAATGATATAGGGGCACTCTCAAGCAGGTATATTGATATAGGGGCATGCAGGCAGGTATATAGGGGCACTCAGGCAGGTTATATAGCTATAGGGGCTCAGGCAGGTATATAGGGGCACACAGGCAGGTATATAGCTATAGGGGCTCAGGCAGGTATATAGCTAGGGGCCACAGGCAGGCATATGGGGGCTCAGGCAGGCGTATAGGGGCTCAAGCAGCCGTATAGGGGCTCAGGCAGGCGTATAGGGGCCACAGGCAGGCGTATGGGGGCCACAGGCAGGCGTATGGGGGCTCAGGCAGGCGTATGTGGCCACAGTCTGGCTTTTTGGGGCCTTAGGCAGGTGTATGGGGGCCACTGGCAGGTTTATGGGCCCACAGGCAGGTGTATGGGGCCACAGGCAGGCATATGGGGCCACAGGCAGGCGTATGGGGCCACAGGCAGGCGTATAGGGGCCACAGGCAAGCATATAGGGGCCACACGCAGGCGTATGGGGGGTACAGGCAGGCGTATAGGGGCCACAGGCAGGCGTATGGGGCCACAGGCAGGCATATAGGGGCCACAAGCAGACAAAAATAACAACATTTATACTCACCTTACCTGCTTCCCGGCCGCACGCTCCTCTTCTGTTGTCTTCTTTCCCGGCCGCGCGCTCCTCCGGCAGCTCCTCGGGCGCACAGCCAATAACGCACTGTGCGCCTGAGGAGAGGCAGCGTCACGATGGCATCACTTCATCGTGACGCTGCCACCTGAGCCGCACGGGGCCGCAGCGGGTCCTCAGCGCTATGAGGACCCGGCGGCCCCGCTGTGTCAGGCCTGCGGCTTACCGGAGGATCCAGCGATCCTTCGGTGAGCGGGTCCGACACTGTCTGCGGGCAAGGAAGCGCTCGCTCTCTGCTCCGCAGAAGCGCTCAAAGAGACCGCCGGCGCTTCAGGCCCACGGCAGCGGCCTGGAGCCCGGCGAGGTTCGGGACCTCTGACTGCGCCCCTTAGGGATAGGCAGAGGTAGGCGCCCTAGGCGATCGCCTACCTCTGCCTACCCGTCGTCCCGCCTCTGGACACAGAATTGATGGGATGCCAACTACCAGAAGATAAACTTGAGCAACTACAGGTGGCCAAAGATATGGCATTGGGGTCCAAGAAACTTTACCTGCAGGAGGCGTAGTCTTTGGTGGGGCATCTCACATTTGTATGTAGGATTATGTTGATGGATCGGGTTTTTTGTCGACGTTTATCAATGGCTATGGCGGGGGTGCACTATCAGAATCATTATGTTTGACTGTTTGCTGCATTTCTGGAGAATTTGGTTGTTTGGAAAATGCTTTTGAGTAACTGTAATGGGAAAACAGTGGTTATGGAAGGTCCTTTTATGAGTGTGGACCTGGAATTCTTTACAGATGCGGTTGGGTAAAATGGATTTGGGGCATGTTTGCAAGGAAGTTGGTGCGTTGATATTGGCCTCAGCGTAGGGTAGCAGATGAAGCAGCTGCCCCGAGGCTCATGCCCCCTAAGGACCCGGGCCCCGGGGCAGCTGCTACGTCTGCTACCCTGGTAGTTACACCCCTGCCTCCAACCCTTTCTTGTGCCCTTCCCACAGGAACTCAAACTCCAGCTGGAAACTACCGACAGCACCCCACTTGTTGATTCCACCAAAGCGGGTTTAACTTTATCATCACCCATTTTACAAAATGTAATTTAAAATCCAGTGCCTCCAGAAACCCATATAATTTCTGCTGTGAGCTTCGTCTGTGACCTCCTTACACATGGCTGTCCTTTCACACACCCACTGCTCTTCTGATACCTTCCTGCAATCTCAATATCCATAATTTCAGCCCAATGTCATTGAGGTGCACCCCATCAGGATTGTGTAAATCACCAAATGCTTTCTCGAGGTCTCGAGTTCTTCTGCTCCCCAGGCAGTCTCGCTCCTGTATCCGCTGGAGCTGTGGAGCCCGGCACATCCTGCCTCTAAACGCCCGGGCCCTCCGGCCTGAGCGTTCAAAGGCATGACTGTCTGGTGTTCCGCTCTGCTAATCCGCCTGCTATGCCATAAGCCTGGCAGGCGCCAGCCCACAGTGCTGACGTGGGCAGCATGATAACGCCATATCATCGTGACGTACACGCCGAGCATAGACTGGCCTAGAGCTGAGCTGGTCTTATCAAGGGACCGTGGGGCAGGTAAGTTATTTCTTAATTTTTTAACAATAGTCTAGCATGTATAAGCCCTGCCTCATTATATATGGCCCCTATAGCTACCTAGACCCTACCAGCCTCATTATATATGGCCCCTATAGCGACCTAGAACCTGCCTGCCTAACTATATATGGCCCCTATAGCTACCTAGACCTTACTTGCCTGACTATATATGGCCCCTATAGCTATCCAGACCCTATCTGTCTGACTATATATGGCCCCTATAGCTACCTAAACTCTGTCTTCCTGACAAATGTAGCAGAACTAAAAATAACAGATAATGCGCCGTGATATCATGGCACAGAGTGTTATCTCTACTTTCTCAATGCTTTTCAATGGCCTTTGTTTACAGATAAGAGCAGATAACACAAAAAGCTGTAATATCACGGTCAAGCTAGACTTTGCCACATCTTTACCTAGATCCTGCCTCACTATATATGGCTCCAATAGCTACCTAGACCCTACCTGCCTGACTATATATGGCCCCTATAGCCACCTAAACTCTGCCTTCCTGGCTATATATGGCCCCTATAACCTAACCTAGACCATACCTGCCAACCTATATGGCCCCTATAGCCTACCCCAAACTGTCTGCCTACCTATATGGGGCCCTATAGCTACCTAAACTCTGCCTGCCTTTATGGGGCCCTATGCTCCATATAAACCCTGCCTTCCTACCTTTATAGGCCCTTATAGCTACCTAAACCCTGCCTGCCTATATGGGGACCTATAGCTACCTAAACCCTGCCTGCCTATATGGGGCCCTATTCCCTACCTATACCCATGCCTATATTGGACCCTATAGCTACCTAAACCCTGCCTGTCTGCATGGCCCCCTATAGCAACCTAAACCCTGCCTGCCTGCCTGCCTGTATGGGGATCCTATAGCCTATATAAACCCTGCCTGCCTATATAGGCCCCTATACCATTCATAAACACTACCTGCCTACCAATCTGAAGCCTTCTGTAGCCTACCTAAATTCTGCCTGCCTAAATGGGCCCCATATAGCCTAGCTAGAGCCTGCCTGCCTATTTGGGTCTTTCTATAGTCTATTTACCTACCTATGTGGGCCCCACCTATAGCCTATCTACCTAGCTACCTGGGGCCCACCTACAGCCGAACTGTGGCCCATCTACTGCCTACTTAAGTACCTGAGGCCTACATACAGCCTATCTACCTACCTTGGGGCTGCCTACCTAACTGGAGCCTAACTACTGCCTACCTAGGGCCAATCTACCTACCTACCTAATTGAGACCTGCCAAACTACTGCCTACCTAGGACCCATCTACCTACCTCTAGCCTGTATACCTGAGACCTGCCTAACTACTGCCTACCTACCGAGGACCAATCTGCCTACCTCTCTGAGGCCTATTTACTGCCTACCTACCTGGGCCTATGTACTGCCTACCTATCTGGAGCCTACCAACCTACCTATCTAGGGCCTACCAGCCTATCTTATGGAGTCTACCTACCTGGTAACATGATTTTGAGGGTACAGACCATAGCTGTAACACAATCTCCAGGGTATAAAGCCTGTGTTCCTCCAATCTAGGAGACTGTGCCTCCATGCTATGGCCTATACCCCTCTGCCACCTCTTGGAAGATTGTACAGAGGTGGGAATAGGGAGAGAGGTGCTGGAAAAGTGAGGATTCTGAGATATTTGTATCCAAATCTGCAGGGACAAGTGGTGGCCGGGAGAAGTCATCATGGCAGTGTGGACCGGATGCAGAACAAAAGGGAAAGTCAACGATTCGCAAGAGAAACATCACATGTGAGTCACAAGATGTAACTGCATTGTAATCACTTATAAATCTGCAGAGTCTGTGTACACTGGTGTCTACCACTATATGGTCCCTGTATGGTTGTGATATACAGTCTGTAGAGCATCTGTGTACATTGATACCTACCACTATATGGTCACTATATGGCAGTAATAATGGTCTTTGTATAGTGATCTTTATTCAGTAATAGTATAGGGGTATTGTTCAGTCAAAATGTGGTGGTAATTTGTAGTTGGTTTCTGGCCGTATAATCAGGTCCTTATGTAGTAGTGTTATTGGTAATGTTGGTCTTAGTATAGTGGGATTTTTATGGTAGCAGTATGATGGTGATATCTATGGGGAGGTATTTGCCCCTTGTGTTATCTAGTAACTGCATGTCCCAGTAAATATTCATGGTCAGGGGGAGGGGGGCCCCATCCATCTCTAGTTACGCCCCTGGTTGGAGGTCTCCGGAAAAGGATATCTTCGTGCCAAGTAAAATACGCCTGAGGAAAAATGGAGAAATTGGTAATTAGGATTGTGTGGAATGCCTTCAGATACCCCTACTTCTATTAATGAAAAGATTTTAATATTGTGCAAGTTTTACGGTTGTATATTATGTAAGTTGAAACCAGAAGTTTACATACATTATATAATAAGATACATGTGCATGTTTTTCTCACTATCTGACATGAAATCAGAATAAACCTTACCTCTTTTAGGTCAATTAGAATTACCAAAAGTACTAATATTTGCCAAATGCCAGAAAAATGAGACAGAGTGAACTTGTTAAGGCATTTTTATTACTTTCTGCAAAGTCAAATGTTTACATACACTAGAATTACTAAGCCCATACGTTGATGTCATGTCTTTGGAAGCTTCTGATAGGCTTATTGGCAACATCTGAGTTAATTTGGGACACATCTTTGGGTGTATTTTTATGCACACCAGAAACACACTGCTTCTGTGGGTAACATTATGGAAAAGTATAAAGAAATCAGCCAAGATATCAGAAAAAGAAATGTGGACTTGCACAAGTCTGGTTCACCCTTGGGTGCAATTTCCAGATATCTGAAGGTGTCGCGTTCATCTGTACAAACAATTATAAGCAAGTACAAACAAGATGGGAATGTCCAGCCATCATGCCACTCAGGAAGGAGACGGGTTCTGTGTCTCAGAGATGAACGTGCTTTCTTCCGACATATGCATATCAACCCAAGAACAAAAGCAAAAGACCTTGTGAATAGTGATGAGTGATTCGGCTAATTATCGTCTTCGAGTCGATTCCCGATTTTGGGAATTATCTCGCCGACGTACGATCCTCGATGGCGATTCATCGCCGATTCCCATTAAAGTCTATGGGAGAGGAACACCAGGTTCATTTTTACACCCAAATAGGTGAAGTGAAGCTGGAATTAACATCCACAACAGTAAACTGGATACGTGGTACAAGACAATTAGGCTATAAGAGTCACAGAAAAAATTCACAGACTAAAATAATTAATTCCGTTCAACCGAAAAGATGAGGACGGCATAGCCACAGCAGGTACAGCGTTGACAGCTGATACGGGGCCCCTTTGACACAAAACAAGACCCCGGTATTGGAAATGGCACATGGTAACTGGCAGGAGACCCTATCACTTTTTGCACCAGGGACCAACAACTTGTCATATATGTGGTGGCAGCAAGAACATCCCAACGGGGAATATAGAGGTTCAGCTGGCAGGGCCCTAGTTAGAGTGGGGGCGGTGGGAGCCAGGGCTGCTGTCAGTCATCTATTAACCGTTTCATGCCCACATGAATCTAAATCAAATGGGGCGCGCACCCATTACTACTTCCGATTTTTAACATATCCGGGCACCTTTTTGATTCTGGCCCCTGACAGGAATACTTCCCTTTTGGCTCCCCTGGCATCCATTTTAAAGTAGCCTGACCCAAAAAAACAGAAAAAAATGTCCTTATGGACCATCAGAATAAAAATTCGCAATAAAATTGACTATTTTAAAAAACATTTTTTCAAATGCTGCTGCTGCAACGGCTACTTGCCATTCCACTGCTGGCATATTGCTGACATTGTTCCACCGTGACATTAGAACGTGAAGAAAACGCAACAGATGTCTCCAGTTGGTCAATGAGCCCTGTCTCAAATTCCTGCATTCTACTATCAATTTGTGTGGGTGGAAGGAATTTGCTCACTTTTGATTTATAATGTGGATCAAGGAGGGTGGACACCCAGTAACCGCTGTTCAATTTGACAGCCTTGAGGCATATGAAAATTGAAATCAGTATGTGAAATAATCTTTTTTTTCAATACGGCCTTTACTATTGGTGTCTTTTTACAGTAACCTGACCACCAAACCAGCAAAAATGCCCTTACTGACCATCAGAATAAAAATCGCTGGAAGAAAAGATTATTTCAAACAAGAGTTTTCTGAATAGGACATTGAGTATCGCTGTTTTTTAAAGCAGCATGACCCTAATACCAGACAAAATGCCCTTATGGACACGCCCAATAAAATTTGTATGAAGAAATTAAGATGGTTGACGGGGAGGCCCAGATGACGCAGCAACACTGACAGTCGGGAAGAAGCAAAGTGCGAATGCCGAAAGTTTGAGCTAAGACCTCGAGCCTTCCTCAGAAGACAGTCAAGACCTGGGTAGAACTTAACAAATTTCTGCCTATACGAGAGCGCTTGCCCCTCTGTATGAATTTCGAAACAGTCTGAGATACCACCATTACATCCTTATGCTTAAGCAACAATGGAATGTTATGCAAAGGATGTTGTCACATAAACTTGTTGTGAATGGGCTCCAGGAGTTCAGATTTCTTTACATGAGTGCAGACAAAGTGAGCTTCACTTGGAAACGATGGTTGATGCTCCAGTTCCACCCAGGTGCCTTTTTCCTGGCTTCCTTTTTCTTGTTTTACTGGACGTGCTGGAGGAAACTGTCTCTGCTCATGGGGTGGCGAATGTTCTGCACACGAAAATTGATTCTTGGGCAAGGGTTTTACCATTTATCTGCTTGTTCACAAATTCACACAGCATGCCGTTTAACATTGTAGATCCTGGGAGTATTGTCATGATAGCATTTAGGTGGCATGCCTTTTTCTATGGTTCCCATACCCTTAATGTGCATAATGTCACCCTTCTTGTAAATGTATTTTGACAAAGGCAGAGGGCCACTGACCAGAGTACTGCCCTATTTGCACCCCTGGCACCCCTTTCACACAATAGCCTGACCAAAAAACAAACAGAAATGCCCTTATGGACACAGAGAGTAAAAGTAGCAGGAAGAAATGACTATTTGAAACTAGATTTATTTGAATAGAACCTTGAATATCTCAATCTTTTTCAGCTGCTTGACTGCAAAAGCAGAAAAAAATGACCTTTTCAACACTCAATAAAATTAGCCGGAATAAAAGAAATAAAACATTTTTGGAATAGGACCTGGATTATAGCTGTTTTTTTTACAGCACTCTGACCCCAAAAATTTATAAATTGACCTCTCGGACACTTTTAAAAATAGTGAAGAAGAAATGCCTGTTAGAAACAACATTTTCTACCAAAAGACCTAGATTATAGCTGTTTGTTTACAGCACCCTGACCCCAAAAACTGGATAAATGACTTTTTGGACACTTTTAAAAATTGTGACAAAGAAATACCTGTTAGAAACCACATTTTTTATGAAAGGACCTGGATTATAGCTGTTTTTACAGCACCATGATCCCAAAATTATTGACAGTGCTTAAAATTTTCATGAAGAAATGAGTAATTGGAATAAGGTTTTTTCAACAAAACTGGTACCATTGGTGTCTTTTACAGTCTCCTAACCGCCAAACCAGCAAAATGACCTTTTAGACACTCTGAATACAATGTGCAGTAAGAAATGAGCATTTAAAAAATTTTTTTTTCAAGAGGACCATTTCTTTTTGAAGAGGAATGTGACGTACACCGGCTACTAATTGGTGACCTTGGCAACTGGGGCAACAACATCATCAGAGATCCACGCCTGATTCATCTTGATAAAAGTCAAACAATCCACATTCTCTGTGGAAACCTGGATACGTTTGTCTGTTATCACTCCTCCAGCTGTGCTGAAGGTCCGCTCAGAGATGACGCTGGCTGCTGCGCAGGATAACACTTCTATGGCGTGGCGAGCAAGCTCGGACCGTTCATCCATTTTGGATACCCAGAAGTCGATTGGGTCCGAAACATGTCCAAAAACATCGGTGTTGAGCTGCAGATAGTCGTGGACCATGATCGTAAGGCGGTCTCTGTGTGTCTGATTTGTGCCCTGCATTACAGGCATTGGTGATACATAAGGATTGCCAGAGGTCACCTATTAGGCTTCTGTCACAATGCCTGCTGCTGCTACGGCTACTTGGCACTCTACTGCTGTCACGTTGCTGACGTTGTACCACAGTGAAATTAGAACATGAAGCAGACACAACAGATGTCTCGTGTTGATCAAGGAGCACAGTCTCCAATTCCTGGATTCTACTGTCAATTTGTGTGGGTGGAAAGAAAGTGCTGATTTTCGCTTTATAACGTGGATCAAGGAGGGTGGCCACCCAGTAACTGCTGTTCATTTTGATGGCCTTGATGCGTGGATCATATTGGAGGAAATGGAGCATCCAAGCACTCATGTGAGAGATGCAGCCAGGATTTCCAAAGCCTCGGGGTCGAGGGGTACTAAACAGATCTTCCTTGTCTTCCTCCTCCACCTCAAATCCGGGCCAACCTCTTTCCAATGCAGGGACATCAGTACCATCGATGTCCAGCCATGCCATCCTCATCCTTCGCTTTCTCCTCCTCAGCATCAATACATCCATGACTGCCTTAGATGTTGTACCCTGAGAGCTGAAGCACCGCCCTGCACCAGCCCTGGACCCCGAACCACCACCTAATGAAGGCCTATAAAGTTGTGAAACTGTTGGGCCTTCTTGATCCAATGGAGAGTAAGGCTGTGTGTCCGCATCAGCGTCCGCCTCCTCCTCCGTCACTGCTGGAACCTGATGTTTCAGAGTGTCCAAGACTTGTTCCTGAACTGATATCACCACAATGGTCATGCTGACAAGGGCATTGTCCTCACTTACCATTTTGGTGGCTTCTTCAAAACTTGCAAGGATGATGCAGAGGTCTTTCCCCTGCCTCCACTCTCTATGGCTCACCACCCCAAGGTCCGCACCCCTGCTTGTCAGGCCACGCGCCACTCCATACTGCATAATGGCATTACGTTGCTGCCAAAATCACTGGAGCATGTGGAGGATGGAATTCCAACATGTTGCCACATCAACAATGAGACAGTTGACGGGGAGGCCAAGATGACGCTGCAACACAGCAAGCCGGGACGAAGCAGGGTGCGAACACTGGAACTGTGAGCTCAGACCTCAAGCCTTCCTCAGCATGCAAGCAAGACCCGGGTAGCACTTTAGAAATTTCTGGATGACAAGGTTCATGACGTGTGCCAGGCAAGGGATGTGCTCCAGCCTACCGATCTTAAGGGCAGCAAGGAGATTTCGCCCATTGTCGCACACCACCTTGTCTGGAACCAGGTTCTTGTCAGCCAGCCACTGCTTGGTCTCATTGCGCAGAGCTGTCCACAGCTCTTGACCTGTGTGTTGATGGACTCCAAGGCACATTAATTTCAACACGGCCTGGTTTCTCTGGGCATGTGATGCTGCCTGTGGACCTTGGGTACAGAAGCCTGCACCATCGCTGCAGTTTTGAAGAGTGTGCGCCGAGCCTGAGAGCCACTGTCATCACCAGAGACATCCACCCAAATCACCCAGTGAGCTGTCACAGAGATGTAGCGGCCTTGGCCGTGCTTACTAGTCCATGTATCGGTGGTCAGATGGACTTTACTGGACACAGATGCAGCCCCCGCACAGGAGAATTTAGCTGACACGTGGCTGGCAAGGGCAGGGACGGCTTTTCGGGAAAATAAATGCCTGCTCGGTATCTGGTATTGGGGACAGGCAAAGGCCATGACGTGGCGGAACCCATTTGTGTCCATCAGGCGGAAAGGCAACATTTCCAAGGCCAAAATCCTGGTAATGCCGACATTCAGGCTTATGGCTTTGGGATGGTTGGGGTTAAGACGTTTATTCTGCTCCCATACCTGGTACACAGAAGGCTGGCTGCGAGCAGGTCAAACTGGTGGAAGGAGAAGGGGTAGGTTGTGTCTCTGGTGGTGGTGGTGATACTCAGGCGATGGTGTGTGGCACTGGGGTTGATCCTTGCTCATGCTGCAGCGGGACATGGACAGCATAGGAACTCTTGGTCTTGGAAGTGGCAGAGGAGAGTGTTTGGAAGCCCAGGACCTGTTTTGCCTTTTTTTATCCAAGTGAATCCTCTATTTTAATTCATGCTTTTGCTGCATGTGACTATTCATGTTCGTGGTGATTAAACACTTTAGATTCTTCCCTCTACTGATGCGTTGATGGCAAATCCGGTATATGATGTCACTCGGCGAATCTGAGGCTTGATCTGAGGCTTCAAAGGTCCTGGACCTTTTCGACAGCGATAGGCTAGTAGCTGTGTTTCCGCTGCCACCACTGATCATGGCTGGTGGACTATTCAGCGTACTTGTACGACTGCCCTCTTCCTTTCTGAGACCGGACCTGTACCGACACTACCCCATCATCTTCCTCCTCGTCCACTGATGAGGCGCTCGCAAGCAAATACTGCTGAAAAGACCACGTTGGACCCACAATGTCATTGTCAGTATCATCATCATCACAGGTGAGTTCCTCGTCCTGACAGTCTATATCCTGAAGCTACAGGCTAGAAGCCACAGGCACTGAAAGGTGTTGCCGACCACTCGGGATTTGTGCCGACTGAATAGCTTCCTTCTCCTCTGACAGCATCAGTGATTGGGTGTCAGAGCAGAAAAATCATCCTCTTTGGCCTCTTGATCTTTTGAAATGGCTTCTGACCCCATGGTGTCATCAAAGAGCTCTTCACAACATGGATTGTCCACAGTGGTCTGTACATGGGTTGACATTTGGGATGCCTTTGCCTCAGGATGGATGGATGCTGATGATGATGATTACTTCCTCGTCCCTCCGTGACTAGGAGGACGAGGAGGTAAAACCGCTGGATGCAGAAAAGAGAGAAGCTTGGAAACCTAAGAATACCATTACAACTGTGAAACACGGGATTGGCAACATCATGTTGTGGGGTTGTTTTGCTGCAGGAGGGACTGGTGCACTTCACAAAATAGATGGCATCATAAGGAAAGAAGATTATGTGGCATTTCTGAAGCAATATCTCAAGACATCGTCAGGAAGTTAAAGCTTGGCGGAAAAAAGGGTCTTCCAAAAGCACAATGACCCGAAGCATACCGCCAAACTGTTTACAAAGGGGCTTAAGGATAACCAAGTCAATGTTTTGGAGTGGCCATGACAAAGCCATGATCTCAATCAATAAAATAAAAATGTATGGGCAAAGCTGAAAAGGCAGGTGCGAGCAAAGCGACGTACAAACATGGCTCAGTTACACCTGTTCTGTCAGGAGGAATAGGCCAAAATTCCTACCAACTATTGTGAGAAGTGGAAGGATATCCAAAATGTTTGACCAAAGTCATACAATTTAAGCAATTTAGGCAGTGCTACCAAATACTAATGAAATGTATGTAAACTTTTGACTTTGCGGAAAATAATAAAAATGCCCTTTTAAAAAATTTTCTCTCTCATTATTCTGGGTTTTGGCAAATATAAATAATTTTGGTCCTAATTGATCTAAAATGTATAAGGTTAATTCTGATTTCATGTCAGATCGTGAGAAAAACATGAATATGTGTCTTTGTATATTGTGTATGTGAACTTCTGGTTTCAACTGTATTTAATGTCCACATATACAGTATCTCACAAAAGTTAGTAAAAGTTTTTGTAAATATTGTATTATATGTTTGGGACAAAACTGAAGTCATGACACTTTGCTACAATGTAAAGTAGTGTACTGTACAGTTTAAACAAAAGTGTAAATTTGCTTTGCCCTAAAAATAAATCAACACACAATCAACACACAATCAATGTCTAAACTGCTGGCAACAAAAGTGGGTACACCACCAAGTGAAAATAGACAGATTTTGCCCAAAGTGTCAATATTTTGTATGGCTATCATTATTTGCCAACACTGCCTTAACTCTCTTGGGCAAGGAGTTCATTAGAGCTTCACAAATTGCCTATGGACTCCTCTTCCACTCCCCCATGACGGCATCATGGAACTGGTGGATGCTAAAAACCATATGCTCCTCCATCTTGAGTTTGATGATGCTCCACAAATGCTCAATAGGGTTTAGGTCTGGAGACATGCTTGATCAGTCCAGCACCTTTATCCTAATTTTCTTTAGCAAGGCAGTAGTTTTCGAGGTGTGTTTGGGGTTGCATGTTGGAATACTGCCCTGTGGCACAGTTTCCAAAGGGAGGGGATCATGCTCTGCTTCAGTATCACAGTATATATTGGCATTCATGGTACCCTCAATGAACTGTAGTTCCCCACATCCAGCATCACTCATGCAGCCCCAAATCAAGAAACTCCCACCACCATACTTGACTGTAGGCAAGACACACTTGTCTTTGTACTCCTTACCTGGTTACCGCCACACGTGCTTGACACCATCTGAACCAAATACATTTATCTTGGTGTCATCAGACCACAGGACATGGTTCCCGGTAATCCATATACTTAGTCTGTTTGTCTTCATCAAACTGTTGGCTGACTTTCTTGTACATCATCTTTAGAAGAGGCTTGTTTCTGGGACGACAACCTTGTATACCAATTTAATGCAATGTGGGGCATATGATCTGAGCACAGACGGATTGACCTCCCACCTCTTTAAACTCTGCAGAAATGCTGTCACCACTCATATGTCTATTTTGAAAAGACAATCTCTGGATATGATGTTGAGCATTATCAGTCAACTTCTTTGGTTGATCATGGCAAGGCCTGTTCTGAGTGGAGCTTGTCTTGTGAAACTGCTGTATGGTTTTGACCAAGGTGCTGCAGCTCAGTTTCAGGGTGTTAGCAATCTTATTTTAGCCTAGGCCATCTTTATTTGGAGCAGCAATTCTTTTTTGCAGATCCTCAGAGAGTTCTCTGCCATAAGGTGCCATGTTGGACTTCTAGTGACCAGTGTGAAAGAGTGTGAAACCAATAACACACCTGCTTCCCATTCACACCTGAAACTTTGTAACACTAACAAGTCACATAACGACATGGAGGGAACATGTAAAATTGGGTACAATTTGACCTCTTTCACTTAGGATGTACTCACTTTTGTTGCCAGAGATTTATACAGTGATAGCTGTTTGTTCAGTTGTTTTGAGGGCACATCAAAAGTACACTTTTATACAAGCCGTACATGGACTACTTTACATTGTATCAAAGTATCATATATTTAGTATTGTTCCATAAAGAGATTTAATGCAATATTTACAAAAAAGTTAGGCGTGTACTCACTTTTGTTGCCAGTGGTTTAGACAGTGATAGCTGTGTGTTGATATTTTGAGGGCACACCAAATTTACACTATTATACAAGCTGTACACTGACTACTTTACATTGTATCAAAGTGTCTTGTTTTATCTTTAGTATTGTTCCATGAAAAGATATAATACAATATTTACAAAAAAGTTAGGTGTGTACTCACTTTTGTGAGATACTGTAGATAGATAAAACATTTTGGTACCTGTCTTCCAATTTTTAGTCTTAGTATGACTAGATCAGTATCTAGTCTTATAAATTAATATAAAAAAGGATACTTCTTGGAACAAAAAAATAATTCCCTACAAGTATTAAGCAAGCCAAGCAAGAGAATACTGCTATGTATCTAGTGTCATGTTGTAAATATTTCTGTTCAATTTTACCATCAATTCCACTCCGTAAACATATTTCTTTCTGTGAAACAGCTCCGGCGTTATCATATAGAAATCTGATTATTTTGTTAAACATTCTCAGGTGTTCTAATACCATGGGAAGAGAGAGACCTGTTCAAAAGACTTCCATGTCTTAATCCCTTTGCCTACAAAACACACATTGATCTATTTTGTAAACCGACTGCTGGACATATGAATTGTTAACCAGTGTTTGCTTTAGAGCAGGGCCCCGGTGACAAGCACTGAATGGCAGGATTATGATGTCACATCAGTAATTATATTGTAAACATGGGATATAGTGGAAAGAAGACATGAAAAGAAACGGCAAATGCTGTTGCTAAGCAGCAGGGAATACAGTGTGTAACCTAAAACCCCAAATTTTCCTGCACAGATGTCTTGCTTGCTCTTATGCCAATGGGAGTTTCAGTTTCAATTTATTTGGTTTTATTTGGCCACTTAGCGGAGCTGATTGTTAACAATAAGCAAGCAATCAAAATAGCACTTATATCATGATTGATTCTCATGCTTTTTTTTATGGTCCATGTGTCACATTGCGCATTTGGGAAACTCATTTAGCTCCCATCAAGTCAAGGAGATGGGCTCACTTTCCCTTACACTAAGCATTTAAAACCAGTAATTTATAGCTGGAACCGTTAACCTCTATACATTGCTCCAAGTCGTGTTTTATACCTGCACAGCTGAAGCATTACAAACTAGCACTTGCTGTCCGCATATGCATACTCTACCATGCTGAAACTATTTCTTACAAGGAAGGCAAACTATAAATTAGGGTGGTCTCATCAAGGATTAGCTGGAGCTGGATTGAATTAAACCTAGTTGCATTGTTAGATGGATATGTATTTTTCCATGATTTGATTTCTTTAAGTATCTGTTATAACATGCAGGCTTTGCTGTTTCTGGAGTTGCGCTAACACAGACCATGTTTCAGCTGCTTTTAACAAGTGAAGTTGCCTAACTTAATATATGTTTTCTAATTTGGCCTTGACTCAAGGAAAATCTATATATCTGATTTCGTATGTTACACATGCTAACGTCACCAACACATCTCTTGGCCGTGCAGCAGGGACAACAGAAGTGTGTTGTGCTATCATGTGTCCCGTAGCATGACTGGAAGGTATGACTGCATTTCTACAGTATTTTATATCACTAATGGCTTTAAAATGGTATAAAGTGTAGGGTGAAAGTTTTTTTTTCTCCAGTATTCATTACCAATGGATCCTTTTTTCTCTATCCCTTACACTAACTCTATTCCTAACCCTAAACTGGCTTTAGAGTTAGGGCCACATGTATGAAACTGTTTAGGTCAAAAAAATCCTCTTTTGCCCATAGTAACCTAGGGGCAAAAAGTGATTTTTTAGATTTAACAGGTTATACATGTGGCCCTTAGTGTTAGGGTCCCTGACACCCTCTGTCTCAACTTGCTACCAGTAAAGCCTAACTTTCGGTCTAAAGTCACATCGATACTCCTGGTGCAGACTCACTACAGGTTGACATGATTCCATTGCTAAAAAAAAAAAAAAAAAAATTTTAAAAAAAAAACAAAACTAATTCCAAAAACCAAAAAATTTAACCCCAATTTTTTCACAAAAAAATTTTTTTAAATTTTTTCATTTTATTTAAAAATTTGATTTGAACCAACCTGCATTAAATCATTTGAATTCGGATCGAACTTAACATTGACCTAAATCTGCAGTGCAACACTACCCTTTTATCAGGAAAAGGCAGCTAAGTGTCCCTATGGGCTTTGGTCCTTTCTACTTGTCCTTCACAGTCTTTGTGCTCCATGTTGGGCAGTTCCCGTATTATCGCTTATCTTTTTTTCCGCACGTACAGTGAGAATTAAAGGGGGGTTTAGTCACGGGCCCCGAGCTTCAACTTTTGCCCGCGTCAAAAATGCACATAACATTTCTCAAACCCCAAAAGGGACTGTAGTGAACACCCACAAAGTCGTAGTTTTTAAATATGCCCCAAGCATGAATTTGGTGGGCGAAACGATTCTAAAAATGGAATTCGTTTTTTTAAAATTTTGGAAAACTTCGGTTCTGAACGAAGTAAAATTTTGGGGGGTATTCGGGGGGGTAAACGAAGTGTGCTTTTGTTTGATAAAAATGGCTGCAAAAGGCACATGGCGCTACGGGGGGAAAAACATTGGGGAGGAAAAAGGGGCATAGCCTGCTTTACATGGGGCAGAGATAAACCCAATCAGGGGACCGGCGGGATTCTGGGGACGTACCGCACTGTTTAAGCCCGGGGGCGCGACGTTTTTGGGGCTCATCCCGTCTCACTTTTTACTGATCGGGGAAAGGTGCTGTGCGGCTGATTGTTACTGAAGAATGTTTTTTTTTACAGTTTTTTTTGGGGGTGTCTCAGTTTTTCCAGGGGACTGCTTCTCTTAATGTTTAGTTCTGATTTTTTGGTGTATTGGATCTAAAGTCCAGGGGATATACTGTTAATCCCTATCTGCTCACGCACATTGAATATCCGGGGGCATTAAGCCTTTTTCCTTTTTAATTCATTTAAAAAAAAACAGCTTTTTTTAAAATTTAAAAATACCATTCATTTTTGGTTTTGCTAATTTTTTGCGCAATTTCACCCGGGGGTTTAAATTTTAAGGTTGTTCTGCTGTTTGTTGGGCCCCAAAAAAACCGTTTTTTTTCCCCCCAAAAATATAAAATTTTCCCTGTAGATAATTAAACAAAGGGAAGGGTTTTTTACAATTTTTTCTCTTGTTTTTTGTAGGTAGAAAACACAAAATTGTAACATGCTAAAAAGTGGGTTTTTTAATGATGCTAAATTTTCTTTTGCGAAATTTTTAATCCGGGGGGTTAATTTAAAGTATTGTTTTTGTGCGTGGTGCCCCCAAAAGAAACCGTTTTTTTCCCCGAAAAAAAATAAAATTTTTTCCTGTAGAATAATTAAAAACGAAGGTTAAAAAAATTTTTTTCTCTTGTTGTTTTAGCGTGGGAAAACACGCAAAGGTAACACGCTACAAAGTTTGTAGTTTCCGGTGCTCAATTTTTTTCCCAATTTTTCACCCCGGGGGTTAATTTAAGCGTTGTTTTTGTGCTTTGGTGCCAAAAAAAAGACCCTTTTTCCCCGCCAAAAATTAAAATTTTTCCCTGTAGAAATAGTACAAAGGAGGATTAATTTTAAAAATTTTTTCTCTTGTTGTGTAGCGTAGAAAACACGCAATTTTGGTAAAGGTTTACAAAGTAGTATTTTCCCGGCTGTAAATTTTTTTTGCGAAATTTACTTCCGGGGGTTTTTAAGCGTTGTTTGCTGCTTTGGGGACTCCAAGAAACCTCTTTTTCCCCGCCAAAAAATAAAATTTTTCCCGGTAGATAATTCACAAGCGAAGGTTAATTAAATTTTTTCTTTTGTGTGTAGCGTAGAAACACGCAATTGTAAAAACGCTACAAAGTAGTGGGTTTCCCGGGCCCCTCAATTCTTTTGGAAATTTTTTACCCCGGGGGTTTAATTAAGCGTTGTTTTTGTGCTGTGGTGACAAAAATAGCCCGTCTTTTTCACCCCCAAAAAAAATACAATTTTCCTGTAGCAAAAATTCAAAAGGGAAAAGGTTAAATTTTCCTTTTTTTTTCCCTTGTTGTGTGGTAGAAAAAAAAGCAATTGTAACCGCTCCCAAACCCTAGTGGGTTTCCGGGCTAAAATTTTTTTGGGCCAATTTACACCCGGGGGTTTAAATTTTAAGCTTTTGGTTTCCCGCTGCTGTTTGACCCAAAAAGAAAACCGTCTTTTTCACCGCCAAAAAAAAAATTTTTTCCTGTAGCTTAAATTCACAAAGAAGGTTAATTAAAATTTTTTTCTCTTTTTGTGTAGCGTAGAAAACCGCAATTGTAACACTCTACAAAAGTAGTAGTTTTGGGCTCAATTCTTTTGCGAAATTTTTACTTCCAGGGGTTAATTAAGCGTTGTTTGCTGTTTGTTGGGGCTCCAAGAAACCGTCTTTTCCAAAACCAAAAAATAAATTTTTCCCTTGAAAGCAAAATTCACAAACGAAGGTTAATTCAATTTTTTCTCTTGTTGTGTAGCGTTGAAAACACAAAAATTGAAACCACGATCCCAAAAGCTAGTATTTCCCGGCTGCTCAATTTTTGCGCAATTTACTTTAAAGGGGTTAATTAAGCGTTGTTTGTGCTGTTGTGACTCCAAAAACCGTCTTTTTCCCCGCCAAAAAAAAAAAATTTTTCCTTTGCATAATTCCAAGAAAAGGGTTTTAATTTAAAAATTTTTTTCTCTTGTTGTGTAGCGTAGAAACACGCAATTGTTAAAAAGCTACAAAGTGTATTTTCCGGGCTGCTCAATTCTTTTGCGAAATTTTACATCCGGTTTTTAATTAAGCGTTGTTTGCTGTGTTGTAAACCCCCAAAAAAACCCGGGTTTTTTTTCCCCCCAAAAAAAAATTAAAATTTTCCCTTGTAGCTATAATTCAAAAAATTTAAACCGGGGGAAGGTTAAAAATTTTTTAATTTTTTTTCCTTTAATTTTTGGTTGTTTTTTTTAAAGCCTTTTTTGAAAATTTTTTTGCATTTGGGTTAAAAAAAGGGGGCCCTTTAAAAATCTAGAGTTTCGGCTGCTCAATTTTTTTTGCGAAATTTTTTACATCCGGGGGTTTAAATTTAAGCGTTGTTCTGTGCTTTTTGTGCCCAAAAAAACCGTTTTTTCCCCCAAAAAAAAATAAAAATTTTCCTGAAAGCATTTTTTCCCAAAAAAAAGGTTTTTTTAAATTTTTTTCCCCTTGTTGGTAGCGAAAGAAAACACGCAATTGAAACAGCAAAAAAAAAGCTAGTATTTTAAAGGCTGCTTTTTTCCCTTTTGCGAATTTAAAACCCCGGGGGTTTAAATTTAAAGCGTTTTTCTGTGCTGTTGTGACCCCAAAGAAACCGTCTTTTTACCCCCAAAAAAAAATAAAATTTTTTCCTGTGGGATAATTCACAAACAAAGGTTAATTAAAATTTTTTTTCTTGTTTTTGGAGCGTAGAAAACACGAAAATTGAAACACGCTACAAAGTTTTGTTTCTGGTCCCTCAATTCTTTTGCGCAATTTACATCCAGGAGTTAATTTAAAGGTTTTGTTTGATGTTGTATTCAGTAAAAGAAACTTTTTTTTTTCCCCGCCACAAAAAAAAATTCTGAGCATAATTATATCCAAAAGGTTAATTAAGCATTTTTGTGTTTTTATTCGTAAAATACACGATTTTTTAAAAACGGCACTTACAAGTAAAATTTTTCCTCCCATTTGTGGGGGGAAAATTTTTTTCCCAAAGGGGGTTACCCAAGCTTCTTGTGGGTTCTTTTGGCTTAAAAATACAGGGTGTGTATTTATCATTTTACAGTTATCTTCATCAAACAGTGTCTGTACTTTTTAGAACAAACATTTTATGTCGGGAAAGAGGGTGGGGGTTTTTCACCTGCGAGTGGCGGGGCACAAACTTTCCCTGTAGCAGGTCGCAGCACAGAAGGGGGGAGTCGCAGCAGGGGTCACTCGGTTTTAGGCCACAAAATGCCGCTGTTATCTAGCGGCCGTGTAATGACTGCAACAATGGTTTTTGATTGGTTGCTTTTGGTCAAAACCACTTCCTCCAATGACCCTCTGACCCAAACCCCCGCCAAGAGTCGGTGGGAACCCCAGGGCACAACCCTTATTGGGATGGCCGGGACAGGGGTTTGCCCGGCCCCCACCTGTCCTAACCCGCCCTTTCCCCTTCCCGGGTTTCCCCCAGCCAAAAAATCTACTAAAGTGGGGCTGGGGGTCAGCGCCCCCTAAATAGCGAGAAAAAGAACAATTTGAGGAGGGCGTAAACAGGTTTTGGCAGCGAAGGAAAAGGGGCCCTATCCCCTGTTCTTGCAGTAGGCGGCAAAGTATAATGTTGAGAGGTGGGGAGGTTTATGTTGTGAGGGGTCAGCCTTTTGCATACCCAAAACCCGGGGATGAGGAACAGGGGTTTACGATGGGGGCACAAATGAGTGATGTTGCCCACTGCACTTGGGAGCCGGGTGAGGCAAGGGGGTTCCCTCATGTTGGAGAAGAGGGCCCTCATCTTGCCCCGGGCAGGCAGGGCCCCCCCCCCCCCCCCCCCCCCCCCCCCCCCCCCCCCCCCGGGGCCCCCCCCCCCCCCCCCCCCCCCCCCCTCCCCCGCCCCCCCCCCCCCCCCCCCCCCCAGCCCCAAAAAGGGTCGTGTGGCCCTGAGTCAGCAGGATAGCAGAGTTTTGAGGGCGGGGGGCCAAAAGGGGCCCGGGGGTTTAAAAAACCCCCCGCAGGTTCCCAAAAAAGTAGCAGCACAAGGGCTCAGGGGAGGCAGCGGCGGAAGTAGTTACTCAGTGCGGACGGGTTTGGGGGTTTAAAAACGGGTATTGGGGGTGTGGGCCCCTTTCTTTTTCTAAAACACCCGGGGGAGCCAAAATGGGTTAGTAGAATTCTTTTTGGGGAAAAATGAAAAACCCTGGCCCGGGAGCTTTAAAGGTTTGGCCCACGGCCCCGGTAAAAAAATGCAAACGTCACCCTCCCGGGGGTGGGGGAAGTGGCCAGGTTTGGTTTGGGCCTTTCCCGCCGCCGCAGCAAAAAGCAGGGAGCAGCAGCGCCCGTGGCACGCATGCCAAATTTCAGCCAGTCAAGGCTCCACCCCCTCTGCAGAAGGGAGCTGTTTCTCTTTGACATAAACCCCGGTTTCCCGATGCTCCTGCTCCCGCTTTTCATGGGGACGGCCCGGTCGTTCAGCGAGGCGAAAAGCAAAGAAAACCCAAAGTTGCGTCCAAAACCCTCCCAAGGGGAAGAAACTGACCCTTTCTCCCGTTTAAAATTGGGTTTGGTTTCTGCAAATCCCTTCCTTTTTCCCAAAAGGGGGGACTCTGCACCTTAGAGGGAATAATTTGGGTTTGCCAAGCCGTGATTTGGGGAGTTCAAGCCGTAAAATTTTTTTTTCCAAAAAGGGAGTTCAGCCTTCTTAAATTTTGTTTGAACAGGGAAGGGGGGGCCCGTCCTTAAGGGTTATCAGTTTGTTTTCCCAAAGGTGACGGAAACGCGGACGTCTGGAGTGTAAAATACGGGTCCCCGGCCCCCAGTACATGTCCTTTAAGCACAATTTTGGGGGAAAGTGCTTTGGCCCCGGCCCCACCCAAA
Organism: Phyllomedusa bahiana; assembly: GCA_025379985.1. NCBI lineage: Eukaryota > Metazoa > Chordata > Amphibia > Anura > Hylidae > Phyllomedusa > Phyllomedusa bahiana. The sequence goes on along the minus strand of JAODAL010031110.1, from coordinate 952 downwards.
ATTGGACAGGAGCGCCGCTTTTCCTCCAAGTTGTCAAACTGCTGAAACCCGCCCCCAAAGTCCGCCTTTTCCTCCTCCCCCCACCCCATCTCAGCCTCCACCAAATACTGCTTCCCTCCTTTAAAATGTGTAGGGCACGCGGTGTCCGCCGTTCTACACCTGGGTTGCCCCGGCGAACGAAGTCACACATGGGGGAACTGCTCCCGTCATGCAGCAAGAAATCGAAAGTGTGGGCTTTCTCCCCGGGCCCAAATGAAATGGAAACCCTGGTGCCCGGGCAATGGGAGGTTTTAAAAAAAAAATTTGGGGTCTGCGCTGCAAACCCAGGAGGGATGGTCCATGCGACCTGCATGGCGCAAAGTGTTAAATCTGGGTTTTGAAAAAGGTTCCTTTAAGGGCTTCCACCGTTTTTTCAAACAGATTCTGAAAAAAGGCCCCGGAAAAATTGCATGCACTTTATTTTTTATTCGTACAAAGCCAGGAACACCTCCCCAGGTTTTCCGCTGCAGAACGGGCCCCCCCCAAAACACTTTGATATGCGATGTTTCCACCCCTTTGGAAATTTTCCCGCCTGCAAATGTTTTGGGCCGACTGTAGGGAAAAGAGAAAAAGGGCCCTTAAGGGTTTTTTTTATGATCCGGCAGACAGAAGTTTCTCCCTGTGAACTTTGATGTCCGCCAGTGGCAGCTCATGCGTGAACCTGCCGTTTTTTTGTGGCCCCTTCGAAAGGGGGGGATTTATTTGGGGCAGTTGCCCGGACTTGGGATTTTAAAAACGTAAATTTCCCCCTGCTTCATGTCCCGGAACAGATGCTGAAAAATTTTATCTGGGCAGGGGCTGGAGAAATGGGGACTACATCTGTGGCCACATGGTCCCCGGGGGGGGAATTTAAATGGGGAGGAAAGGGGGAGGAATTGGAGTAGAAGCATTGTCTGGTGAAATGAGTGGTTTT
>JAODAL010031109.1:17500-48922 GCA_025379985.1 Phyllomedusa bahiana | reverse complement strand
CCCAGAGACCGGCAAGTGTGAAGAGGGAGTGAGTGTTGGAGAGTGATGGTGGCGGGAAACAGACTGAGAACGGGTATTGGAAACAGGTCCAGCATAAATTTAAATTTTCCTTTTCTATGTTTGAAAATGATCTCTGAATATTTGACCGAATTACGTGATTACTATTACTCTTCTGAAACACTGTTGAGAAATAATTGTACATATTCCCTACTTGTCTACCATTGTTTTTGATTGCTCTTTCTGTTACTGCCGGCGGAATGTGGGAATGTTGTTTTTTTATGTTCAACGACAAAATTCATAAATAAAACCTTTAAAAAAAAAAGTACTTGTGCAATGTTTGCAGGTGTTTTGCTTTACAACGTTTATTTAATAAAAATATGCATTATCTGTTTCTATACTTGATGCCCCGGCAATACCAAAACTTGTACTTTTCCCGTTTTTTTTTGGTACGGAAAAAAAAATCCAAACTTTTTCTTTTTTTAAAAATTTGTGCTGCAGCGCCTTTTTCTGCGCCCCCAATTTAACTTTTTTTACAAACACCTACCTTTAGTTAGGGTGAATTCTTTGCACCATTTGGAATTCTGTGCTTTTTTTTAAAATTTTTATTCCAAAAAAAAAAACAATTTTTGGCGTTTGGGAATTTTTTTTCTTTTTATGGTGTTCAGCTACAAGAAAGTGTTTAAAAAATCTGACTTTTTCAGATGGGGTGATACCAAATATTGTAACTTTTTTTATTATTTTATTTGAAAAGGGAAAAAGGGGGAGTGTTTTGAACTTTAATTTAAAAAAAAAAATAATTTTAAAATTTTTTTTTTTTTACTTTAACTTTTTTGTCCCCCCAGGGTGCTTCACACCGGGGGGGTTATCATTTCCCACATCCTAATGCATTGTATAGACAATGCATTAGGGTGTACAAAGATGGGGGTTTCCCCACTTCCTGCCTCCAAATATCTTCTCAACCCCCTCGATCCAAAGTTGAAATTCACATCCCTTCATTATCTTCCATCTCACACAATTCAAGTTCCATGGATATGGACTCCATGCTCAAATGGAACAAGTTAATTCCACAGAATTTACTCTACCATGCCTCCTCTCCTCATTACGGGAGAATATACAATCTGACTTCAAGCTAATTACGGATGAATTCCCTTCAGATATACAATCTTTAGTTTCAAGAAAGGACCATATTGAAAAGAAAATTTCGAATTCAAAAAACCCAAAAAATTTTTACTCTAATCCAATTAGCTTGGGGTACAAAGGTTCCTCTAAATTTACAAACCCTTAAAAATCGATCACGAAGAGAGAACATTTGTATTCGAGGGGTCCCAGAGACCACATCCAAGGGGGTTCCCAATAGCCCTTAGAGGTACTATCTAAAGGGGAAGGGTTTCCTCAGTACACTAAAATCCTCTGCGACCATGGAATCAACTACCATTGGTGATTTCCATGGTTTGCCATAACCCTTCTATGACCAGCGTCTTCCTTACCGCCTGTGACCTTTGCCATTCAGCATTTACTACGCCTACGAAGACTTAATGGATCCGTCAAGAGGATGTGGTTGGAAAAGTACGGCAGATCCGGACTGAAACCTAAAGATCGATCTCCTTAGCAGCGACGTACGTCTTTCCCCACGCTGGAGGGACGTCTTAAAGTCCAAAGCTGACATTATATGTCTACAAGAGACACATCCTAATCTCCAAGACTTCCACAGAGGCAAACAATTCCTCCATTCCTTTAACGCGAGTTTCTCTCTGAAAAAAACGATTTTTTATAAAGGACACAATTGCTTTTTCTCTCATATAATCAATTATCGATCCAAAAGGTAAATTTATTATTCTTCAATGTTCACTGAAAGCTGTAGCATATACAATCGTAGCATTATGTGCACCTAACATCAATCAGCTTCATTTTATTTCTAAAGTTGTTACAAATGCCAAATCCTGGCAAAGAAGTAACCTTATACTCTGCGGGGACTTTAATTTGGTTATGGATGCCGAGGCTGATAGATTACGAGACTCCTATAGGAAGCCATGTCAGTTAAAATCTTTTCTAGCTGAAGAGAATTTAAATGACCCATGACGTTACTGTCATCTTGAGGACATTGATTTCACCTTATACTCAGCGCCTAATAAATCTCACTCTCGCATAGATTTTTTTTCTCACAGACAGGCCCTATTTAATGTCCACTCCACCAAAATAGGTTATAAAATATGGTTTGACGATACCCCTATTTTTCTAACAATCAAAGTTAGTTTTTCCCCTCCTACTCACTTTTCCTCAAGACTTAATTTTTTATTGAGATCGAACTCTATAATCTCAGAGATAAAAAAAAATACTTCAACTTTAACACAGCCTTTGCTTCCTCCCCTGAGAAACTTTGATGTGCTCATAAAGCGTTTATCCATAGTATATTTATCAAGTTAGCCTCTAGAGAAAAGCTTAGGCCAGAGAAGGAATTAAACGACCTCTTACATAAAATACATCGCATAGAACAGATAGTTAAAGCTACCCCCTCCCCTGATACTATAAAACTGTTTTGTCCCCTAAAACAACAACTGAAAATGATAAACCTCCCAAAAATGTAAGCTAACCTGGCTAAACTTCGTTGGAACTTCTATCTACAGGGAGACTGCCCAGTAAATTCTGCCGTAGAGTAAAGAAAATTCAGGCAAGATCTAAACCAGTTTTCCACTGTACGGCCCCAAAAAAGTTTTGATCAAAAATCACGCAAACCCAAATCCCTTAAAACAATCTTAAGTCCCCACCCTTCCGTCCATCAACAAAGACGACATCCAAACTTTCTTAATGGAGTTGTCTCACTACAAGGATTGCTTTTTATGTTTATGTTCTTGCAAAAAGAAGTCACTTTCCAATATGTATCCATTAACAGTGTCCTATTTTCCTAGAATTCCTCTTTTTGGGGTTGCATCGGCTCCTCGGTACTATAGCGTTCGATCTCTTGATGTTTTCCGTTGGCGCTATACTAAAGCCCTGGGCCCTCAGCACTCATCACTGGGGCAAGTAGAAACCCGAAAAGCTTTGAAAAAAAAGGGTTTTGGGTTTTTGTTTGGGGGGTTTTTTTGTTTTAAAAAAAAATTAATCCCCCGGTTCCGGGGTTTTGGGAAATTAGGGGGGGGGGGCTCTTAAACCCCCCCCCCCCGTTTTTGGAAGGGGAGGAGGGAAAAGGGGAAAAAAAGCGGGGTTTAAGTTTTTTGGGGTTTTTTGGGAAAAAAAAAAAAGGGGGGAAAAGGTGTAAAAGGCAGACAAAGGGGGGAAGGCAAGGGTCAAAATCCTCTATTGATTTTTAATCTCTGCATAGAACCTCTAGCAGAGTTAATTAGGAGTTCCTCTTTGACCTCGGGCATTGTAATCAACCACTATATCCACAAAACAAGCCTATATGCCAACAATGTGCTTATTACGTGCAAAGATCCTTCTACCTCAATCCCTGCTTTTAAAGGAATATACAGTCATCAAATGTTTTATTTTTTCAAAACTCTTTGGTGGCCCATTGGTTTGGGGCAAACGAGGCCGAGGAACAGAGTGCCCATTAAAAAAAAAAGGGGTTAAAAACAGGAGAGAAAAAAATGGTAAGAAAAAAAATTTAATTCTTGAAATTAACTTTTTTTTTTTCTTTCTCTTCATTGCTGTTGCAGCAGGTAATGGGCAGCTTCACGGCAATTTCCGCATTTCAATCTGCCATTGTATGCACTATGGACAAGAGGTCCAGGGTGAATTAAAAACCCGTAGCGATGTGAGCATGTTGCTATCTAGTTCGTATTTTAGAATAAGGGCAAAATGCAACACTGAGGCGTTGACAATGAAGAGAAATTTGCTTTTCTTGGGGCAAAAAGTTGTGGGTAAATGTTGAGGGGGGGGTAGAATCAGCAGGAGGGGCCGTGTAGTGGGTTAATGTAGACAGGGGGGGTTCTAGGGTTTCCGGAAAAAGGGAAGGCCACTTCTCCTCCGAGATTCCTAGCCAAAATTGCCCAAATTGGGTATAATGCTGGGGAAAAATTTTTTCCAGAAATGGCAGCCCCAGTGGACACTGCTCTTCCCAGCAGCCGAAGAGCAACTCAACTAGTGTAGGGAGGATGGGAAGCAGGGAAGAAAAAACAGTTAGTAGTTTTAGGGGTTCTTTTAACAGGAAGACAGATAGAATAAATTTTTTTTCCGGGGGCCGCCCCAACCGAATGGTTTGCTGTTCGGTGTGTTGGACCGGGTGGATAAATTACTGGGAGGGGTGGCGAGACAGTGTTGTGGTCCATGTTTGGAACCAAATGACAGAATACAAGGTGGGGGGGGGGATCCCAAAGAATAATTTAAAAAAATAGGCCAAAGCGAAGGGAAAGGGCCTCCAAAGGTGTTTCTCCGGAATTCTCCTGTGCCATGCGCTACTCAGGAAAGACAAACGGAGCTCAGGGGGGTTAAATACCCGGTGAAATTTGGTGTAGGCAGAGGGCTGATTTTTTTATTGGGGTACAACGTTTTCTACAGATAAATGCACCTGAAGGAAGGGGTCAGGTGTGGGGAGAGAGAAATTTTAAAGGGGGGCGGGGTATTTAAAAGGGATGAGGAAAGGGGGGACAATATGAAAGAAGGGGTAGATAGGTTAGAGAGGGGCAGACTAAATACGGTGGGAAGTGGAGTGGGGGGGGTGGAGTAGACAGTGGATAAGGAGACCCCGTGTTTTCAAACCAGCTTGAAGATATAGGTACCCCCAAATATTTCATGTAATCTCATGCCATCTACTAACTGTGTAATAAATAATCACATGCTGTCTACTAAAGGTATAATGTAAAATCCCATGCCATCATCTGAAAGGGTAATGTATAATCCCATGCCATCTACCAAAGGAGAGATGTTTAATCGAATGCCGTCATCTGAACAGGTAATGTTTAATCCCATGCTGTCTACTGATCAGGTAATGTATGACCCCATGCCGTCTAATGAACATGTTAGATACAATCCCAAACCGTTGACGGAAATTGTAAAACTGGAAGGGAACTTAAAATGTCTATTCACAAATGCTAGAAGTCTTGCAACCAAAATGAGGGAACTTGAGGCGCTAGTTGTAGAGGAGCTGATTGATGTGGTAGGTATTGCTGAAACATGGCTGAACTCATGGCTGAACTCATCGCATGATTGGGCGGTCAACCTTCAAGGTTTTAATCTATTTAGGAAAGACAGAGCGAACAGGAAGGGAGGAGGAGTGTGTCTGTATGTAAGGAGTGATATGAAGGCAATTGTGAAATAGAAGGCGGAGTAGCTAATGATGTGGAAACTTTGTGGGTGGAGAGAAGTAACAGTGCGATGCAACCCCGAGTTAGGGATTACTAACGAACTATAACAAGGGAACACTGATCGGACTAGAGCACTTAATAGGAATTAAGCACAATTGGACTTACATAGATAGAATTATTTATTTTATACTCTAAAGCATATAACACGTTTCGCAGGACAAAAGCCTGCTTCCTCAGATATGCATGGATGGTTACAATGTTGTGACTATTTATACTAATGACATCAAAACAAGGCTGTATAGTAAACACAAAGTCCATTCATAAAAAAAGGAAAGACAATGAACATTACATGTTTCACAAATATATGCCATATTTTAAAAGCATTATAGTTGTATAAAACATATAAAGGAATCTTATATAAAAACTTACTTTAATGATTATATAAAAAGCTATATAGAAAATATGTAAAAAAAATATATGAAAAATAAAATAAAAATGTAATAAATAATAAATTATAAAAACTTCATGATAAAATTATTTACAATAATACCTGCACCTATTTATATGCCTTAATAAATCTCCCTGAAAAATTATTTATATATATGCACATATGGATAAGATGGCATATAATAAAAAAATGGCATCCTGCATCTCATTCAGGCCATGCGGTTCAATGTATTAAGCTTAAATTCAAGCAAAGAACATATCCCAGTGAATTATTGAAACGTGCCCGTAGCAAGGCAGCCTCTCTTACTCAGGAGCAATATCTGAATGCAGAAAGGAAACCAAAAAGTGATACGGATTTTAACCTGTGTTTCATCACCACCCATAATAGCCAGTTTAGGGAAATGCAAGACATCGTCCACAAACATTTGGAATATTTTACTCCGCGACCCCAGTCTGAAAGATGTTATTCCTGCACGACCTCACTTTATCTATAGGAAATCCAGAACACTAAAAAATATTTTAGCCCCCTCTAAACTCAAATGACATGTGACAAGTAATACAGAAAAAGAAAAAGAAAATAAACCCTCTGATGATAATAATAATAATAAAAATAATAAAAAAAATGGCTCCACACCCTGCAATAATCCTATATGCAAATGCTGTAAGCAAATTGTCACCAACAACAGCTTTACATCTACAGCAACAGGAGAAATGTTTAAAATGAAGGAAAATTTAAAATGCACTAGCAATTTGTAATCTACTTAATAACATGTAGCTGCAAATTGCAGTATGTAGGGAAGACCTCAACTAAATTATCACGCAGGATAATCAACCATCGTTATGATGTTAGACACGGCAGACTTATTTATAGTCCATCACGTCATTTTTTGGAGGTCCACAACACCAGGGAACCTGATTTTTGTATCCAACCTATTGAACATATAGCAGAAAATTTTGTAGACAGAGCAAAAATGTTGAGCAGAAGGGAGGTCTACTGGATCTATAAGCTTAATACATTGAAACCACATGGCCTGAACGAGATGCAGGATGCCATTTTTTTTATTTATATTTCATCTTATCCATATGTACATATATATAACTATTTTTTCAGGGAGATTTCTTAAGACATATAAATAGGTACAGGTATTATTATAAATAATTTTATCATTAAGTTTTTATAATTTATTATTTATTACATTTTTTATTTTATTTTATTTTTCATATATTTTTACATATTTTCTATATATCTTTTTATATAATCATTAAAGTAAGTTTTTATATAAGATTCCTTTATATGTTTTATACAACTATAACGCTTTTAAAATATGTCATATATTTGTGAAACATGTAATGTTCATTGTATTTCCTTTTTTATGCATGGACTTTATGTGTTTACTATACAGCCTCGTTTTGATGTCATTAGTATAAATAGTCGCAACATTGTAACCATCCATGCATATCTGAGGAAGCAGGCTTTTGTCCTGCGAAACGCGTTATATGCTTTAGAGCAGGGGTCCTCAAACTTTTTAAACTGGGGGCCGGTTCACGGTCCCTCAGACCATTGGAGGGGCGGAATATAGTTTAAAAAAAAAAATTTTCTTTGTGGGTCGATACAATTACAGCGATACCCAATTTACATAGTTTATGTTGAAGTGCTTTTTAAAAAAAAAAAGGAAAGTGTTTTTATTGTGTAAAACAATATTTACGCATCGCTAACTTCTGATAGCCATAACTTTTTTATTTTTCTGTATACAGAGCTGTGTAAGGACTTTTTTTTGCGGGATGAACTGACGTTTTACTTGGTGTCACATTGGCATTTATATGGCTTTTTGTTCGCTTTTTATTCCATTATTATTTTTTCCGTGCTGAGGGATGAACAAAAAACGCAATTCTGTGATTTTTTTTTTTACGCCGTTCACCGTGAAGGTTACAGAACATGACAGATTTATAGGGCAGGTTGTTACATATGTGGCAATACCACATATGCGTACTTTATTTTTGGATCATTTTTCGGACGATGGGTGTTTGTAAACGGGAAAAGGGCGATGTAGGTGTTTTTATTTTATGTGTTTCACTTTTTTTTTTTTTTTTTTTTTACTTTTTCACTTTTCCTCATAGTGGATTTGCATCGGTATATGCAGCATTGCTGGTCACTCACATGACAACATTTGTAGAATTCCCAATGCTGACCACATTTGTTATAGATTCCAGCTCTCCCAGATGACAAGTGTGCTTAGCAATAATCAGGGATGGGTGCCAGGAATAGATCACCGCCAAACTAGAGAAACTTGTCATCTGGGAAAACTGTGTGGAATCTATAACAAATGTGTCCGACATTGGGAGCTCTACTAAGGTCTTCACCCAGCTTTCCCAGGCCCCTGAAAAGCTAAGCAAGAAACAGGGACTGGGAAAGCACATTACAATCCATAATAATTATAGGGCTTCTAAAAAAGTGGTCACCTCTGTCCGTACCAGGTTGGCTCCTGTCTCTTGGCTGTCCTGACTGGGTGGGGAACCCGTGGGGAGCTCCTGCCCTGGCACTCCTGGGGAGAGGGGCTCCTGCCCTGGCACTCCTGGGGAGAGGGGCTCCTGCCCTGGCACTCCTGGGGAGGGGGGGCTCCTGCCCTGGCACTCCTGGGGCTGGGGGCTCCTGCCCTGGCACTCCTGGGGCTGGGGGGCTTCTGCCCTGGCACTCCTGGGGCTGGGGGGCTCCTGCCATGACACTCCTGGGGAGAGGGGCTCCTGCCCTGGCACTCCTGGGGCTGGGGGGGCTCCTGCCATGACACTCCTGGAGCGGGAACGCTGAGGACTGACGTCGCATCCTGTGTCAGACCTCAGGAAGTCAGCCTCAGCGACACGAGTGCGGACTGTGTGTGGGAGGGGGAGAGGGGTAGGCGGGCACTCTGCAAAGGACGGGAGGTGCCTGAGTGACGGAGGGCAGACACTCCACCCACTCACTCATTCACAGGTACCTCACATCTATTGTAAGTGTCCACCCTCCGGCACTCAGGCACCTCCCATCCTCTTGAGAGTGCCCGCCCCCCACCCATGCCACCCGGCCGTTGCGGTGCTCTCGATGGCCCTCACGTCACCCATCACTGCCCACGGCACCTCCCGCTGCCGCCACCCCCGATACCTTACTGCACAGCACACCTACATTGGCGGTGGATGACGGCAGCGGGCCGGATAAAAGTCCTCGGCGGGCCGCATGCGGCCCGCGGGCCGTAGTTTGAGGACCCCTGCTTTAGAGTATAAAATAAATAATTCTATCTATGTAAGCCCAATTGTGCTTAATTCCTATTAAGTGCTCTAGTCCGATCAATGTTCCCTTGTTATAGTTCGTTAGTAATCCCTAACTCGGGGTTGCATCGCACTGTTACTTCTCCCTATCGTATACCTCGGCGTCCTCGTGAAACCGGAGGCAGGAATCAGGACCGGAGCTGTTCTTCTTCCTATCTCTATACTGAGAGATAAAGCGCTAACACGTGCTGTACCGTATTCTAAGAACAGCAAAAATAGGTGAGCACCTGACCTACTCTATTCGATTGGTGTATCTCTACGAAGGACCCGATCTCCGCTTTTTTCTTATAGCCTCCAGCATCTCAACTTCCAAGGCGGACGAGCACACTATTATCTGTTACAACTTTGTGGGTGGAAATACAAGAGGGGGGGGGGGGGGTTAATGCAGAAAATATTATTTTTGTTGTAATCTATAGACCCCCGAACATCACTGAGGAGATAGAAGAACAGGTGCATAATCAAATGGTGCGGGCAGCACAGGCAGGTACAGTGGTAATAATGGGTGACTTTAATTACCCAGGCATCGACATGCCTGGTTCTGCATCAACTGAAAAGGGAAGGAAGTTCCTCAATCTGTTAGAGGATAATTTTTACTAGAAGTGATGCTCTGTTGGATCTGGTACTTTCTAACAAAGCAGAACTTGTCGGAGCGGTCACAGTTTCTGAAAATCTTGGTAACAACGACCACAATATAATTAATTTTAGCGTAAACTGGAAAAAAGAAAAAGAGCGGGAAGGCCAAAACATTTAATGTTAAAAGGGCTAAATTTTCCTTATTGAGGGACGCAATATAGGACCTAGACTGGGAGCAGCTATTAGCAAATAGTGATATAGAAGCCAAATGGGAGAGCTTTAAATATACTTTGGGGAAATTTATTGCAAAATATATTCCTATGGGTAACAAGTATAGGCGACTAAAACTAAAACCAACATGGCTTCTGCCTTCTGTTAAGAGGGCAATAAACAATAAAAAAGGGCATTTAAAAAATATAAGTCAGAGGGCTCGGCATCAGCCTTTGAAAATTACAGAAAGCTTAATAAAATCTGTAAATAAGTGATAAAAGTAGCTAAAATTCAAAATGAAAGGCAGGTGGCCAAGGACAGCAAGACTAACCCCAAGAAATTCTTTAAGCATATAAACGGTAAAAAGCCAAAGTCAGAGCAAGTATGACCCTTAAAAACCTGTGATGGGGTGCTGGTCACTGGGGACCAAGAGAAGGCAGAGGTACTAAATAGGTTCTTAAGCTCAGTATATACTATCAATGAGAAAGTATTTCATGGGGGGTGGGCCAAGTGCAGATGTAGGTGGTGCCAGTACTGTTAATACATCATCTGCTATAATTAATTGGCTCAGTGTATAAAAAGTCAAAGCCAAGTTAAATAAACTGAATGTGAACAAGGCTCCAGGTCCTGATTGTATACATCCAAGAGTTCTTAAATAGCTCAGCTCGGTTATCTCTGTGCCCCTGTACATGATATTTAGAGATTCCCTGGTGACTGCCATAGTACCAGGAGACTGGCGCAAGGCAAATGTAGTTCCCATCTTCAAAACAGGCTCCAACTCTTGCCCAGGTAATTATAGACCAGTAAGTTTAACATCTGTTGTGGGAAAAAATGTTTGAGGGGCTCAAAAGGGACTATATACAGGAGTATGTTGAGAAATACAATATTATTAGTGATTGCCAGCATGGATTTTCTAAGGACAGAAGCTGTCAGACCAATCTGATCTGTTTTTATGAAGAGGTGAATAGAAGTCTGGATAGCGGGGGCAGCTGTGGATATTGTGTTTTTAGACTTTGTAAAGGCATTTGACACTGTCCCGCATAAGCGTTTGTTAGGTAAATTAGAATCCATTAGGTTAGAGATAACCGTATGTAATTGGATTAAAAACTGGCTGTTGGATCGTACTCAGAGAGTGGTGGTAAATGACTCCTACTCTGAGTGGTCCCGGTTATGAGTGGTGTGCCGCAGGGCTCAGTATTGCGTTCTCTCTTATTTAATGTATTTATTAACGATATAGAGGAAGGTATCAATAGCACGGTCTCGATTTTTTCAGATGACACCAAGCTATGCAGGGTAGTGCAATCTATGGATGATCCTCATAAATTGCAAGCAGATCTGGACACACTGAGTGCTTGGGCATCCACTTGGCAAATGGGGTTCAATGTGGATAAATATAAGGTTCTGCATCTGGGTAGAAATAATCTACAGGCATCATATGTCCTAGGGGGAAAAAAACTTGGAGTATCACTTGTTGAGAAAGATCTGGGCGTTCTTGTAGATCATAGACTCCAGAACAACATGCAATGTCAATCAGCTGCCTCTAGTGCAAGTAAGATATTGGCTTGTATTAAAAGAGGCATGGACTCACGGGACAAGGATGTAATTCTACCTGCTGTACAAATCATTGGTGCGACCTCACTTAGAATATGCTGTTCAGTTCTGGGCCCCAGTTTATAGAAGAGATGTAATGGAGCTAGAGAGAGTACAAAGACGAGCAACCAAACTTATAAGGGAAATGGAACATCTTAGTTATGAGGAGAGGTTAGTAGAATTGAACTTATTTAGTCTTGAGAAAAGACGGCTTTGGGGGGAACATGATTAATTTATATAAATATATAAATGGTCCCTACAAAAAGTATGGGGAAAAATTATTTCAAGTGAAGCCTCCTCAAAAGACAAGGGGACATTCCCTTCGACTAGAGAAAAAAGGATTCAATCTCCAGAGGAGAAGAGCGTTCTTCACTATAAGAACTGTGAATCTGTGGAATAGCATGCCTGAGGAGCTGGTCACAGCAGGAACTGTAGAGTTTCAAGAAAGGCTTAGATACCTACCTGGAACTAAAGAATAGTAATGCGTATGTAGCTATGTAAAATTCTGGATCCTGGCTGCTGGAGGCACTGGGGTCAAATATAGGATCTCCACTGGAGCAGATTGGTTCTTGCCTTGTGGGTTCCAGGGCATTAACCAGTGGTGAGGCTGGGCTTAAAGTCCTTGTCTCTCTCCCTTCACTCACATTTTCCCCACCCTTGGCTGACCTTGATGGACAAGTGTCTTTTTTCGACCGTACTAACTATGTAACACTAATGCCCATTAACTGCCCACATTCCCTACGTCACAACTTGTTCCAATTTGATTTCACTTTGTCTGACTCTTATTACATATTTAGGTAGCAAAAAATTACCCTGAGGTTGCTAAGACCATTGAAATAAACTGGGAAAATCTACAGTCTTTTGTGACCACAGAAATAGATTGCAGCAAACCCCTTGTATAGCCAAAATTAACCTAACCAAAATGCTTTTTCTTCCTAAATTCCTTTACATCTCAAGGGCTCTTCCTTTTCTGATCCCTAACATTCTACTCAACAAGCTCCAATATGTACTACTCAAATTTACATGGGGTCTTAGAAAGCCAGGTTTCAAAAGCAATACTTTTATAACTGAAAGCAAGATGGTGGTATTGCAGTCCCAAATTAGTTCATGTATAACATCTCATCGATTCTGGAGCCTTTCCATTTCCATTGGAATATTCCTCACTTACACCATTGGTCGGTCATCGAAAATGCATTGATGATCTTAGGCTCGATAAAAGACTATCTACTAGCACTAACTTGTGGTTTTCCCCAACTACCTCCCTTACATTATGTTTTCTTGTTCACTCTACATCTAATCAAGTCTGGTCTAAATATGTGGTTCTCTCTCAAAAAGTCCATATTATTGTATGGCACAACTTTAAACATTCTGATCAATCTGTAGCTTGATGGGGACATCTCCTCAGTAGGAGACCTACTCCACAAGGGAATCTTCAGAACTTTGAAAGACCTGGCTTCTAAATTCCTGTTTCCAAAGTCACATTTCTTCATGTATCTTCAGATCCGCCATGCCATCACTTAATGTCCAGTTCCCCTGCCCCCAATTGAAAACCCCAATTATATTATTCTGAGTAACAAAACTTAAAGGCCTTTCTACCATAATGTAAATCAAGCCCAAAATTACACCAACATATGTTTCCAAATGGGAGGAGGCTGGCCAAATCATTCCCACTAGAGGTTTGGTTGTCAGCTGCTAATTCTGTCTCGAAACACTCTAATTGTATTAACCACTTAGAGATATCAAAAAAAGATTCACTTGAGATGGTATCTCACACTAATTCACATCGCACACGTCCCCAGGCTACTGCAAAATGTGTTGGAGACAGTGCAGATCAGCCGTCTCATTGTCGCACATGTGGTGGTCTTGTCACATTACCAAACATTTGGTCTGAAGTTGAACAATTAATTCAGATTTTATTACATGATCAATTTAAGCTATCCAAAGACTTTGCCCTCCTAGATATCTCTTTCTCACAGCTCCCGTTCTCCCACCAAACAAATTCAACACATTCTCACTGCCGCTCTATTGACTATAGCCCACCATTGGAAATATCCGGCCCCATTGATCTTAACAGACGTTCTGGATAGAATATACAATTCCATAGCGAGGCTTTCCTGTGTATCCCCCCTCGTCAGGTAGCTAAAAAGAGGAATAAATGGCTAACTCTGTTTATGCTAAGTGACAGTCTATCAAACTAGGTCTTATTGATGTATACCTGTTGATAATTTTTAATTTTTGCATCGGCTCCCGGAATACTCGTCCTTAATAAGCAATTTCATTATTTTAAAGGGAATCTGTTGCCAATTTTTTTTTGCTTATTAAATCAAGACCCTGATCCATATTCTTTTCCTCTTAGCCGTTTTTATTTCCTGATTGTAGATTTCTAATTTCGGCCGTCTATATATGATTGTGGGGAAGACATTCTTTCTTGCACTGCTTTAACAGCAGTCAGAGAGATCCTTTACAGCAGCTTCATGCACATAGGAGCCTTAAGACTGATTCTGTCCCATAGACTTCTATAGGAGAGTTTTCTAGTCATGCTGTGTGACCTAGGAAGAAATCACTGTGCAGGGAGGTGAGAGGGGGAGCTGTGACTCTCTCTTCTTGTGATTGGTGAATCCTGTGTTATCTATACACATTGGTGTCTCCTTTCAGTTTGATCTTGCTTTTACTGATTATGAGCAGACACTGAAAATCTCCCTCTACAGAACAGGAAGTGTCAGACATTTATTAGGCTTAGTGGCCAAAGTGAAAACTGCAGGACTTAAGAATCTATAAAAATTACTGAAAGTGACATGGAAAATTTTAAAAAACATAACCAAAAATTCCTAAAAAATGTGTCTAACATAAAAATGTGAGTTAAACAATAAGTCATTTTTTTATGACACATTCCCTTTAAGCTTGAATATGTTCTGGATGGATATTATCATTCTTACTTGCTTATATATTGAATTATTGTACCAATCATAACATGGCTGTTTCTGTTTTGTTGCAGACTTTTGTTCCTTATACTTTTATGTATTTATAGTTTTTTTTATTAGCTGAAACACTCAATAAAGATTCAATGTTTTAAAAAATAAAAGCTATTTTGTGTGGAATAACTATCTGTCTTACACAAAGACATTTTTTGAACTTTGAAAATCGCAAATCTTTCAAAATGTTCATGATATTTTCGCAAATAAACAAGAATTGTATAAACCCAAATTTCTTACTAACTTAAAGCACAATGTGTCACAAGAAAAAAAGACACTGAATGACATGGGTAGGTAAATGTATCAAAAAGTTATTCCCACAAAGTGACATGTCAGATTTCAAAAATGGGGCTCTGTCAGGGAGGTCAAAACTGGCTGCGGCAGTAAGAGGTTAACAGATGCCGTGATAACAAATACTGTTCTTCTATTATTGCTGTATTGTTTTTTTTTTTCAATAAATTAAATAGAAAAAGAGGGGTGTTTGTATACTTTTTTGTATTTTTAAACATTTTTACTTAATTTTTTTAGTTCCTCTAGGGCACTTGATCATTAGAGGGCATGATACCTTGTATATTACAGTGTATTACTAATAATAGCATAGAGTACAATAACTGCACTCTTGTGATACCCTGCATGGGCAGGTTGTGGAAGCTGCAGAAATATGGCAGGCCTAAGGGTCTTTATTATACCTCAATCTGCCATGACAACAGGTCATGGCAGTCATAACTGTGGTAGAAAAATAAAATCATGTCTAAGAATTCAAATTAATTTAGGAATCTCTGTGAGTCCCTTATTAGTTTTGGGTAGAGATGGGCGAATCGATTCTAACGTAGTGGAATTCGTTTAGAATTTCAGGAAAACTTTGATTCTGAACGAAGTCGAAGTTTGGAGTGATTTGCGGGAACAAAGCGTGTTTTTAATTGGTAAAATGGCCGCAAGCACATGGCGTTACATGGGGCAAAGAGCTCTGGGAGGAAGACAGGAACATCCTCAATGACATGTGCAGAGATCAAGCCAATCAGAGACCGTCGGGATTCTGTGACGTCACCACGCTATATAAGTCCGGACGCGACGCTGGCAGCTCACACTCCTCTCTCTGTTCCGTGCTGTAGCTGCTGCAGCAGCTGAGAGCTCACACAAACGAAATTACTTTTTAACAGCGATTTTTGTGGGGGTGTCATAGCTTTTCACAGAGACTGCTCCTCTTCCATTCTAATTTTGATTTTGTGGGGTATTGTAATTGAAGTCCAGTGTGGGTCCAATCCTGCTGCATATACATTTTAATGCTATCTGGTCAGTTCTGGAGCACATTGAATATCCAATGGTTGTCTAAGCCTGTTTTTGCTTTTGTATTCAGTAAAAGAAACAGCATTTTTACAAGCCACATACCAATTAAATTTTTGCTGCTCATTTCTGTTGCGCAATTTATATCCAAGGGTTACTTAAGCCTGTTTGTGCTATTGTGGTCAGTAAAATAAACTGTGTTTTTCAACGCCAAAGACTAAATATTTCCTGTAGCGTCATTTATATCCGAAGGTTAATTAAACGTGTTTCTGCTTTTTTAGTCAGTAAAATACACGGCATTTTAACACACCACATACGAGTTAAATTTTTGCTGCTCATTTCTTTTGCGCAATTAATATCTAAGGGTTAATTAAGCGTGTTTGTGCTATTGTAGTCAGTAAAATAAACAGTGTTTTTCAACGCCAAAGACAACATTTTTCCTGTTGATTCCTATAGCATAATTTATATCCGAAGGTTAATTAAGCGTGTTTCTGCTTTTGTAGTCAGGAAAATACATGGCGTTTTAACACGCCACATACCAGTTAATTTTTTCTTGGTGATTTCTGTAGCGCAATTTATATCCAAGGGTTATCCAAGCCTGTTAGTGGGTTCATTTGGAGTCAAATACAGGGTGTGTATTTATCATATACAGATATCTTCATTAAAAAGAGTCTGTACATTTGTTAACAAACAGTATGTCAGACAGAGAGGTGGCAGGCACTTCACATGTGAGTGGCAGTGGCACAAACATTCCTGGAGCAGGCACAGGTCGCAGTACAGTAAGGAAATGTCACAGCAGGGGTCACTCACTCGGTGAGGTCAGAACTGCCAGTGTCATCTAGCGGCCGTGTGTTGAGCAGCAACCCAAGATGACATCTGACAACCCCAGTCAAGAGTCGGTGGGAACGTCAGATACAACCCTTAGTTGACATGGCCCGGGAGCAGGTCCCCGGCCCTCACCTGTCCTCAACCCGCCTCTGTCCCATCCGGTTCCCTCAGCCAGAGATCTACTATGTGGTCTGGGCTCAGCGCCACTATACAGCGAGGATGAACAATTTGAGGACAGTCAGCAGCTACTTAGCAGCGAAGAAACGGGGTCGATATCCCCTGCTTCTTGCAAAGTATGGATGTGGAGAGTGGCATGGGAGGTCATGTTGTGAGGCGTCAGCCTCTGCATACCAAGACCGTTGAGGAGGACAGCAGTGAAGATCAAACAATAATCGATGATGATGTAGCCGATCGCACTTGAGAGCCAGGTGAAGCAAGGGCTTCATCATCGTCAGGAGAAGAGGGCGTCAGTTTGCACGTCAGGCAACGGCGCAGCCAGCAAGTGGGTAGTGTGGCCGTGAGTCAGCAGTGTAGCAGCAGTGCGAGGTCGGGAGCCAAGCGGCCACGGGGTAGAAAACCCGCTTCGCAGGTCCAAGAAAGTAGCGGCACAGGGGCTCAGCGAGGCAGCGACGGTAGTAGTCAATCAGCTACTCGGCGGTGTGGCAGTTCTTTGCTGAGACACCAGAGGAGACGAATATGGGTATATGTAGAATCTGTGGGCAGAAAGTGAAGGGTGGCCAGGGAGCTAACGTTGGCACCACGGCCCTGCGTCAACACATGCAGCGTCACCATCCGGTGGCCTGGGAGAAACGTGGCTCAGATGTGGTGGTCCATCCTGCCGCCGCAGCAACAGCAGCAGCAGCGCCCAGTGGCACGCATGCCATTTCAGCCAGTCAAGGCTCCACCACCTCTGCAGAAGGGAGCTGTTTCTCTTTGCCATCATCTCCTGGTCCAGATGCTCCTGCTCCTTGCTACTCATGGTGCCAGCAGTCGTTCAACGAGGCGATTGCAAAGAGACAACAGTATGCGTCCAACCATCCTAAGGTGCAGAAGCTGATCGTGCTCCTGTCCAAGTTGTTGGTACTGCAGTCCCTCCCTTTCCAAATGGTGGACTCTGCACCGTTCAGAGAATTAATGGCCTGTGTCGAGCCGAGGTGGAGAGTTCCAAGCCGTAATTTCTTTTCCAAAAAGGCAGTACCAGCCCTTCACAAATATGTAGAACAGAAGGTGAGCCAGTCCTTGAGCTTATCGGTTTGTTCCAAGGTGCACGGCAGCGCGGATGTGGAGGCCCTCAGTATCACTTGCGCACATGGCCCGCAGCATGCTGATTTGCCTGGCTAGTGACAGCCGAATAGTCACCATCCGGCAGAGGGTTGACTTCTGGCTCTCCACCCTCTTGGACCCTCGCTACCGGTCCAAAATGGGAGCCTTTTTTCCAGCTGCTGAGAGGGAGGACAAACTCGAGTACTATAGAGAAATCCTCCGTAGTCAGTTTGCTAACGTTCCAAAACCATTTTTGGCCAAGGCAATTCTACCTCCATCAGCTTCTTCATTAATACCTAAAAAAGTTCCAACGCAGTTTATTATGAAGTATAAACGTGGTAGTTTGAATCCAGTTTCTGCGTGACACCAATTTGTTCAAATGCAGCGTATGGAATTGAGAGCCTAACTACAGGGAATGTTTTAGATGTTTATTTTGCATTCGGTGCTTTTAGTACAAAACTGGAATACTGAACTACAAGCAAATGCTGCAAAACTGGCTTTGGATGAGCTTCTTCAGTATGAAGAATGAGAATCGTATGTCTGAATTACAGACAGGAAAAACCGCCTCCGCCATCTCCTTGAGCCTCGTCTGTCATATCCGTTTACCGTACCTCTTGCCTCCGTCCCTTGACTACCATCCTTGCCGGCTGTCCTGACCTTACGCTTGTCCCCAAATCCGAGTTTGCCTTACGATTTTGTACCTCGCTACACCTCGGCTGCCACCGCAAGCAAGTCACGTCAGGGGTAACGACCTGGTAGACTCCCGTCGCAGCAAGTCCATCCCGCTTTGTGGCGGGCTTTGGTGAAAACCGGGACCTACTTAGATTCCGCTCCCTGGCGTGGCTATTGCCAACGTCCCTTACTGTGCTGCGATCTGTGGCGGCTCCGGTAACCTACTACTGTTTTCTTTGACGCTATCGTAGGATCTTAGCCTTCAGTTTGTTTTTTTCCAGCTGGCGCTGCCATGACTTTATCATTTTTTTTGGTCAGTTTTGCCCCTGTAAGTGCACAGGGAATTTGAGAGTGAACCGATTCTAAGAGCGGCGGCAGTCATGTGCGTGTCATACTAAAACACAGCATTGTATGAAGACCAAACCAAGCTCCCTCTGCATATTTAAGCATGGCACAATGTTCTACAGCACCCTACAGGCTCTCTGCAGCCAGGAAATAGCTGTTTCTTAACGCGATTCGTCCCGAAGTAATTCGGGACGAAACGGATTTTGTCGGAAAATTCAGCGAAGTCGGCAAACCGAATTTTTGAGAAATTCTCCCATCTCTAGTTATGTGTTAAGTGTTATACATGCATGGCAGTGCATGAGTTACAAAAAACAAATAAAAAAAACCACAAGGAATAGTGCCTACCAGTAATTTGTTTTTCATAAGTCCTCCATGACTGTACCACCAGATGCTGACCCTTGACCTCTGTAGGGATAGGAACACAGAGGTTAAAAAGGTGTTTAGCTTATATGTCTAACACATGGTGCTCAGTGGTGAGCATAAACCTGATCTGAACAGGGGCATACAACACAATGAGTTAGAGGATGCTGTCATAGTGGACACATGAAAACAAAATTAATAAAAGCCAACTTCCTTCTTTCCATGTCACAGATCCAGAGAAATGGCAACGATGTAGAATGGTAGCTATGTTCAAGATATTAAATCAATTTAGCACATATTATTGTTTACTAATGTTCTAGATTTTAAAATAAATTCCCCAAACACCTAGCAATGGTGTTCTTGGACTCCTGTTTTTCCCTGGATTTGGGGGCGGATCCCGAAACGTCGATCAGTATCACCTTCCTTCGCTCTGAGAGGACGTGTCTTGCTGCTCTGTTCAGCTTTGCGCTGCCCTAGTGCAGGTTTAAAACATTGTGGAAATGCCGCGCTGCTATAAATATAAAGAGTCGTGATGGACTTTAAGTGGAGCCCATATGTGGACTGCTAAAAATCGGAAGTTAATTCTACGATATTATCATAGAACGTTTATTGTTGCATGAACTGGTTATTATAAGTTTGTATGTATATTAAATGAGAATAAGCTAGTATTGAGCTTGAAGCTAGTGCTGATTGCCCACAAGTATTGTTTGTTACTGAATCCTATACAAAGGGCACCAAAAATCCCTAATCTATGTAACAGAGAAACTCCCATAATGTCAATATACAACTGAGAGAAGAGGAGTCATCTCATCAAAATTTTAAACAAAATTATTTTATTATATTATATCAAAAAACAATTAAAAACACATACAAAAAAGAGGAACCAATATACAAATGGAAACACGATGATGAAGTGGATAATAAACAAATATCCATATATATTCCAATCTCATAAATCTGATAGATGTGTCCAAAGATAAGTATATAAATTCCGTATTAGGTATATAACAAGTGTCTGACACACATAGCCTACAAAATATCAGAAGAGACCATTAAAAGTGTAACAAGGAACGGATTTCAAGTAAACTAGAAATCCCATATATGAGTATAAGGTAATAGAGGCACCCCAGAGTAAAGGAAATGTGGGCCAAACTCCTATTGATGTAAACATTTATAAATATGTTCAAAGAGATAATGCCTCAACATTTACCCATAGTAATGAGTCGGGGTTACCACCGCTGCGATCACCGGCCTCCAGTCCTACTTGTTACCGAGTCTGTTGCATGAGGTTGGGGCCCTCTAATTGTGGCTAACACCTTTCGGTATAATTATCCTAGGTGCATTATTTTATTATATATATTTCCCTGGATTTGAAGAACACTGATTCTTCCTCCTCTTTTTAGTAGTTTCTACAAATGTTCCAGCTGTAAACTTCTGATGGGTATAATGTTTCTCATTTGACAATTCTTGCATTTACATTAAAAAGCAGCCAGACAATCTTTTGGAACCTGTGAAAGTTAAACAGTGCTCTGTACAGTGCAGAGCAGTGAAGTGCAGTGCAAATCAGACCTGCACAAGCACGTCCTGGATCATAGGATTGAATTCCTCTGACTGGGCTAAAAACCTAAAATGATGGACAATCAAATAAGTTAAGTGGCAGCCATTAACAGGGACAGTCTGCTTACATGCAAAGAGACCCAGAATTAAGCTGGAGTGCTCATAGTTGTCATAGCTACCATTGTAAGTACAATCCACAGTTGGAGATTCTACGAAGGATAGCCAAGGAAATCCAACCTTTGCCTCAGAAGGACAACAGACTTAAAGAAACATTCCCAATCCCCCCTCTCCTTTCTATTCCCAGTCACCCTCTCCTTTCTTTTCGGGAACCACCAAACTTGAGACAAATTATTGTCCTGAGTGCCCTGAAGGCCCCAACAGAAAATGGCATTGCACCCTGCCTGAAAAACAGGTGCAAGACCTGTAGGCACATCCCCACCACTGACAGTGTACCTGTTCCAGAATCTGTAGAGGTGCACAGAATTAGGGGGACATATTCCTGCAGGTCTTCCTACGTGGTGTATCTGATTACGTGTGTGCAATGGGAAACACGGCAACGACTTAGTCAACGCATGTATTCGTACAGATTCACTATTAGCCCCTTCATGACATAGTACATACCCATACGTCCTAGCGGGAAGTGTGCTCCCACAAATGGAAATATGGGTAAATCCTTGAGATCGTGCGGGATTACAAGCGAGCCCAGCACAATCGCAACATGGGACTAGCAGTATATTACCGCCGGCCTTATACCACATCACCCGCGGCCGGAGTGAGCTCTGACCGCGAGTGATTAATCTCTTAGGGTGTGTTCACAAGGCATCTTGTAAACCGTGCCGTGTGTTTAGAAGAACGCGCTGCTTCATTGTCACTGCCGCGTATATGCTGGAAAGAAGTAACATGTCACTTCTTCCCCCGGCGTTCAATACACGGCAGGGAAGCGGCAGGTAATCATAGCTCGGGCATTACCCGAGCAACCAGACATGCGAGACAATTCTAAAATGGTGTCCGCTAACCTGCCATTTAAGTGGATACTCACAGATCCTCCGGACACTGAGCCGTCTATACTTACCCACGAAGATAGCCATGTCCAGAAAGATTACAAGCGGCTTGCTGTTGAAGTGGCTAAGAATTTAGCACCAGATCTGCAGGAGACTCTACAAAATATCCTACAGGATTCATTTAATCAGCTGCAGCTTGAGGTACAGTCTCATACTTCCAGATTTGAAGAGTTGGAGGAAAGGGTTAACGCCCTAGAAACTGAAAATGGCACTTTGTTTCACAAGCTAAAATTTACTGTATTTAAACAGTTGTATCTAGAAGAACGCATGGATGATTTGGAGAATCAGTCCCGCCGAAATAATATAAGGCTGGTGGGCTTGGTGGAGGATGTCAAGATGGCGATTTTGCAAAGTAAATGAGAGAAGATCATCCCTGAGGCCCTAGGTATTATGCGACAATGTTGGGTGGATAGGGCACACAGAATCGACCCTGAACCCTCTTCTAGACAAGTCCTCATGAAATTCCTTAATATTATGATAAGGCTGAAATCCTACAGGCTTATAGAAGGAAGCAAGAACCTCTTATTATCCGGGGATCCAACACCATCTTATTTGAGGAATTCTCTGCTGATGTTGCAAAAAAGCACAGAGGGGTCAGCAAAATTTGCTCCTATCTTTACAGAAAAAAACCTTGTTTCCAATTACAATATCCAGCCATCTTAAAAGTACTGTATACCAGGATAATGATCCTCCCCGCATCTTCACTTTGTCACAAGCAGTGGAAAATTAATTTGATTTATCGACACCTTGCAAACCAGGGGACAGATCTCGACATAATTCTCCGCTAGAACAGAGTCCATCCAAGAGTATGAGGGGAAGATCACCATTATGCAGCCCGGATCATCGTGCCCGAAGTGACGCCCATTCTGAGAGATCCAGGAGTATTGAGGAGTGATTTTCTTAACTCTTCATATTACCCTAAAGATTGACTACCATTTTCCGGGGAGGCAGTGAGTATACACCTCCCGAACCAGTCTCAGGGGGATCACCTGGGAGCCTTTTTTTAATAGAACTTTTTCTCTCAGTTGGTACATCTACTGTTATGCTGTTTCATTTGATCTGCTATCGAGCCAAGGGTTCTTGGGTTAAACCCCAGTTATATCTGTATCTTCTTTATGCTGCCTTGGGCTTATAATGCCAGAGAAAAAAAGGTTAGCCCATGTAGCGCTGCATGCAGTTTTTTATGTTTTGCATCTTTTTTCAAAGCATAGTTTGTGTAGTTGCAATTCCATGTGTTTTGATTTGAAAGTTGTGTTGTGTGTCTCGGCTCCAGTCCCGCTGACCTCCTCCAATGGGTGGGGTAAAGAAGCTAGTCCACCATTACAGAGGATTCCTATTTGTATCTTTCCTTCCAGTCCTCCATGAAGATAGTATCATGGAATATAAAAGGCTTACGCTCACCCAAAAACAAATGACCATCCTTAGACATCTAAAAAGACTGCACCCAGATATTGTTTGCTGCAAGAAGCCCATCTACAGGAGGAAGACTTCAGTAGGATGAAGAAAATGTGGGTAGGGGAAATTGTAGGTTCACCATCAGTAAATGGTAAAACAGGGGTTCTCACCTTATTTCACAGGAACTTTCCACTTTCCGTGACTTCTCATTCCCATGATCAAGAGTGTAGATAAATAAATATAGGAATCCACAGCACTTGATACTTGAATATGCTTCAAAAAGTGTATTTAAATCACAAAAGGCGTCATATACAAATAGTGTTATTTACATATGAAAATATACATTGTTTAACAATCCATGCATAGTAAATTGTAAAGTGTGGTAAGTGATTCTTCTGATGTTTCGGTTGATCGGACAACCTTATTCATGGACAATCACACTTTCTGGCAATATATATATATTCATTTGCTCATTACATGTTTTTGCAACAATTTCTTTCCATACCCATTCTTCCCTAACTGGTTATCTTTGTGATTATCTATCAATAAGGTTGTCCAAACGTCAGAAGAATCACATACCACATTTACCACACTTTACAATTTACTCTGTATGGAATGTTATACAATGTATATTTTCACATGTAATGACGCTGAAATATGTAAATAACAGTTTATTTGTATATGACACCTTTTGAAGCATATTCAAGTATTGTGTGCTGTGGATTCCTATATTTATTGATCAGTTGGGTTGCAATACCCTTTCATAACCGTGTGCTGTTCATTTCTTTAAGGCCTTAGGGGACAAAATTCTAAATATCTCTACAGTAGGGGTAGTGGTGGGGGTTCTGAATGAGATTATCAGTCCTGAAGAAGATAAAAGATATGAAACCTTCTAGATAGGTGACGATCAACATAACAAGAAGCAATCCACATTGGGGACTTTCTGCAGTCAGCTGGCTGGAGGGATAACTGGAGAGAAATCCATAGGGTAGGGAGTGTTCTCATTTTTCAAATTCACAGAAACTTACCAAAAGGGCCCCACTAAAAAAATAACTTTTAATCAGTTCCTTTTAAAAAATACTACATACATAATACTATACAATAAATTCAAAACACCAAATCTCTCTGTATATATACACTTCTGCATTCTTGCAACCTCACTGATTTATCTGAAGTGGGAAGGACCCCATTGTGGGCTGTTCTCTATACATCTACATCGAAGCCATATATCTGTCTGGATATCCCCTGAGGAACCCCTGTTTTGGATGAGAAAGAGGGGGGAAACGCGTCGGGATGCAGTAGCCCTCCCCATGTATGAGGGAGAAGGCGTTTTTTGGTTACCTATTCCTGTTGCTTCTTTTATAGTGCATATGAAGGTTCATATATGTACTATTAGATACCTTTATCTTTATAGACAGGATTTTGGAGGGCGAGTCACCATTAATAGGGCCGTCCTTTTTAGGACGATTACTCCGTTGTTAGGAAGGTGTAAGAGAAGGGAAAGGTAGATGGTATCTAATGTTGTCATCTGGAGATTTTTCCTTTTCCCCCCCATCTATGCTGGATTGGGACACCTCCTATTGAAACAACATATTGGGTCATCAAACCGTGAGTAACAGGAATAACTGTGTATCTATGTTGAAGTTATCAGGAATGGTGAGAGAGACTCCATTCCTCATCTAATATAATATTCTAGACTGACGTGTATATATACAAAGAGATTTGGTGTTTTAAATTTATTGTATAGTATTATGTATGTAGTATTTTTTAAAAGGAACTGATTAAAAGTTATTTTTTAGTGGGGCCCTTTTGGTAAGTTTTTGTGAATTTGTAATTTGATGTGGCCTATTATCTCCCTTTGGGAGTTAGTCTGTGAGTGTTCTCATTTTTCCCACACCCATAGGGTATGGACCAGAATAGATAGGTCTCGCCAGACCTCCATTATCGCATATTAGATATCGAAATATGAAATATGTTAATTTCGGATCACGCCACTATCACATTTGCTGATACGTTTCTCAGAGGATCCGATATTATCTGGAAATTTCCGTCCAGTCTAGCAAGATCTGAACCTTTCGCTGAACAACTGCAATCTTGGTGGGAAGAATTTCGCCTTAATAACTTGGAGCATATATCTGATACTTCCCTACTTTGGGCTACGGCAAAAACTGTCCTAAAGGGGAAAATTGTAGCTTATACGTCATATTATAAAAGAAGCCTCAATACATTATATGATGAGGCTAGCAACAAATTTAGGGTAGCTTATAGGAATTTCCAGGCAGGGATGGGACGATGGGTAGGCAGAGGTAGGCGGTCACCTAGGGCGCCACCTCTGCCTGTCACGTGGGGGGCGCTGCGCCGTGCATACATTTATTATGGTACTTTGCTATGCTGGCGCCGCAGTCTGACTGTTGTGGAGCCCCCCGGATTGAGCGGCTCCCTGGCTGCAGCACAGCGCTCAGTCAGTGGCAGCTGCTGCTCGAGCGGCCCACCCCCTCTGCCGAGCGCCGAAGTCTTCTGCGGAGCCCATGAGCACAGGAGCCCCGCAGCTACGTGCCTCAGTTTGGAGTGATACCTGTGTGTTGCTGACTGAGGTACCCCATGTTGTCCTCCCGGAAGGCGGTCGGTGGTCACATAAGTCTAGTCGGACTAGTCAGAGAGACTGACTGACCGACTACAGACTTTAATGGAACAGAGGTCACTTTAATGGAAGGGGCAGCAGAGACTGACTGGAGGGTTGACTACCAGCTGGAGCAGGACGAGCTGAGCGGGGACTACGAGCGGGGCGGGACGGCAGGGAAGTGAAAGTTGGAGCATGTGACTGCAGCGCTCTTCTTTTTTTAAAACATATTTTATTTGGTATCATAAAGTCAACACATAACATCCACAGTCATGTCCTGTATCCAACAGTAAATGTCTAACATAGATTGATACCTAGATTTTACATTTTATATTATACTATACAACCAATGCTCAATGTTAAGTTACAATCTGTCTGCTACCATATAGGTGAATAAAGTATATGCACTATATGATAAGGCTTTAATATGCTTTGATTTCTATCTGCGTTGATCGCAACATTCCTGCACATCTCCACGTATTAGCTGCTAGTAGTAGTATTTATAATAAAAGTGCAGACATTAATCCTAACCTTAAAACAATAAACAGTAAACAATAAACAGCCAGGAAAAAGATCATCCTTGATTTTCATTTCTATATCTACCAAACTTCAGCTTAATTTTCAATTTGGGAGTTGCAATCTACCCAGTGTCCCCTCGTGAGCCTCCGACAAGAACCATTTGGTATATTGGAAGATATTAACTAACCTGTCTATTTCCTGCTGGGTATAGAATTTTTCCAGGAAAGCCCTCCATTTCCCAAAGAAGCGGCTTGTCATAGCTTCTTTATGGTGTTCCGTATACATCTGATCCGAAATAGCATAGAGTCTAGTTTGATCAATTACCATAGTAACATTTGGAGCTTCAGGATCCAGCCATCTGGACAAGATGCATCTCTTAGCGACCATCAAAACTATGTGTACTATAGCTGGTAGACCTCTGTTCTGTTGTTCCATTGAATTCCCATCAGCACTGTCCCTCCCGTGCAACAAGAATACTATAGGAGACACCTGTATCCGACCTTGCCATAAAGAGGACACCAAGTCTTTAACCCCTTCCCAGAATGTTTGTGTCACTGGGCATGTCCACAAGCCATGGTATAAGTCGGCTTTGGGTTCGCCACACTTCGGGCATGCTGTAATTCTATCTGGGAAACCATGTGATGGAGGAATGTCAAATGCGTATATGGCTGTATGAGCTATTTTAAAATACGTCTCTCGCCATCGTTCATTAATAATATGCTTACGTATTACACGCCATCCCTCTATTATTTCCATTTCTATGTCCTCTTTACCTATCCAACTGTTCCATCTCCTAAATCCCCTGCTCGCATCATATTTGATATATCTGTCCCTTATCTCCACATAAATGTCAGCAATGGATTTCCTCTGTGACATTGATCCTATGAGTCTGTCAAAAGCATTTCTGCCTCGTTCCCTGCTAATGTTTTGGAGTCTTGACATGCAGAAGGATTTAACCTGTAAATATTGCAGAGTTTGGGAGTCTGTGAAATTATCTTCCACTTTTAATTCTTCAAAGGTTTTAAATCTATTTTCTCTCAGGTGAAAAAGATGCACTGGTGAAGATATACCTGCATCTCTCCATGCCTTAAACCAACCCCGATTTTTACCCACTTGAAACTCTCCATGCTCCCGTAAGGGAAGGTATTTTGAAATTCTATACGACAGCCCATAGCGTTTTCTTAATTCCTTCCACGTTACACGTGTATCTCTTAAAAGAACAGCTTGTCTCGCTGCAGGTGGGATATTTGCTTGTCGTAGATGCAATAGACTCATGAGCGAAACCCCAGCAAGATTTTCTTCTAATTCCCAGTCTGAGTAAAAGTTGGTGTTGTGCACCCAATCCAAAATGTGTCTTGCTAGACATGCTATATTGGAAGATTGAGTCCCACCTCAGATTTTAGGGATTGTAATTTATTAATGGCTATTCGTGGCCTTTTACCGTGCCATATAAATTTTGAGATCATTGTGTTATACCTCTTAACTTCTGCATGACGAAGGAGGACCGGAATTGTCTGTAATGGGTATAGAAAACGAGCAAATGAGATCATTTTGGTAAGGTGGATTCGCCCCAGGAATGTGAGCGGGAGGTCTTGCCAACCCTGCAGTTCTTTTTGTACTTTCTCAAAAAGTGGGAGAAAATTTAAGCCATATAATGAGGATGAGGTATGGCCTATCTTAACTCCCAAATACTTGATGTGGTCTTTAGCTACCTTAATTCCAGTCGCTCTGACCCTATTTACCTCCCCTACTGCCCCCCCCCCCAATCCATAATAGCTCACATTTATCTCGATTGATCTTGTAGCCCGAAAAGTCACCAAATTTTCCAATGACCTCCAACACCGAACTCAATTGTAAGCCTGGGTTGTTCATAAAAAGGAGTACATCGTCCGCAAAAGCGGTCAATTTTAGTTCCTTCTTCCCTATTTTAATACCATATAACTGAGATTGCTCAAGTGTGCGAAGAAGGGGCTCAAGTGTAAGATTGAAAAGCAAGGGGGGACAATGGACACCCCTGCCTTGTGCCCCTCTGGAGTGCAAAGGCGTCTGACCAGAAACCCGGTGTATAGACTGCTGCCCTCGGATTTCTATATAAGGAGTCTATAAAATTCCGCATTTCCCCCATGATCCCGAACCTTTCAAGTACTATATCTAGCCAGCTCCACCGTACGCTGTCGAAGGCCTTTTCCGTGTCTAGTGACACCAAAGCCTTAGGTATCTTTGATCCTTTACAATTTGCATCCAGAACACCCAGCACCTTCGTAATGTTAATTACCGCAGCCCTGCCCTGGACAAATCCTACTTGAGCTTTCCCTATTAGATTAGGAAGTATATTTGCGAGTCTATTAGCCATTATTTTGGATATTAATTTTATATCTTGATTTATAAGAGATATAGGTCTGTATGACTCTACTTTGGTTGGGTCCCTACCTTGTTTGGGCAGAATTTTTATAAAAGCTAGATTCGCGTCATCAGGGATATCACCCCCCGCCAACAGGATCGTGTAGTATTGGGCCAGCGTGGGTGCCGCTTGAAGTTGCAAAATTTTATCGAATTCCGCTGGGTATCCATCCGGTCCCGGCGCCTTTCCCGTGCCCAGCAATTTTATTGTATTTTGGACCTCCTCAGCACTTATTGGGGCATTTAAAGCCTCTTTTTGCTCTTCAGATATTTTCGGAAGATGGCAACGTCCCAGGAACCCCAGACCCTGCTCTTTTTCATTCCCTGCCGTATCCTGATATAATTTTCTATAATATTTCTGAAATAGGGTATTTATCTCCTTTGGGTTAGATATGGTAACTCCCTCTTTATTTTTCAATGACATGATTCCTCCGTGCCGCCCATTATGTTTTGCTAATCGTGCCAACAGTTTACCCGATTTATTTCCGAATCGAAAAAGATCTGCTTCGAACCTGGACCTGTGTAAATTGTTCCTCCTTTCTAACCACACCTCAAACATCTTTTTCGCTTCTTGCCAGCGTTGCTTGTTAGCTAGTGAATTCTCATTCATAAAAGCTGAATATGCGGTCCTAAGCATGGCACTAAACTCCATGTATTTTTTTTGTACTATTTTTTTGTAGTGTGAGATGTGACTAATTATGCGTCCTCTGATGACCGCTTTGGCAGTTTCCCAGAATAATCGTGGATTATTGCTATGCTCGCTATTGTTGGAGGAATATTCTAGCCACCATCCCTGAATTTTTTCTTTAAAAGAATCATCTCCTGCCAGGGCTACCGGGAAGCGCCATATATAATCCTGTCCTTTGGCAAATGTGTCTGCAAAATCTATCATTATGGGTGCGTGATCTGAGATAATCATATCCCGTATTTCTACTTCAAGGACTCTGTCTATTAAATTTCTTGTAACAAGGTAGTTGTCTATTCTCGACCATGTGCAATGTGCGTGTGAGAAGAATGTGTATTCCCTGCTATCCGGGTGTGACAATCTCCATATGTCTACCATATCTGTTGTTTCCCCAAAGTCTCTCAGCCCGTTATCATTTGGTCCCCCGTTGACTGTGGAAGAGCGTTTACGGTCTTCCTTCGGGTCTATGACAGCGTTCATGTCTCCCCCACCAATGTATTGAGTGACCGGTCAGTAAGAACCTGCGTGCCCAGTTTCCGGAAGAAATCACCTCCCTCCCTGTTTGGGCCATATACATTATATAAACAAATCTCACCCATTGAGCACTGCAAATGTACTCTTACCCATCTAACCTCGTCATCCGCTTTGGTAGATATGATATTGTAAGACATTGATTTTCTCAGCAATATCAAAACCCCATTCTTTTTGTTTACTGCCGGTGAACTTAGAACTTCCCCCACCCAATACTTCTTCATTCTTAAGAAGTCCTCAGAAGCCAAATGGGTTTCCTGTAGCATTACTATGTCGGGCTTCATTTTTCCTAGATGTCGTAAGATTAAGGAGCGCTTTTGAGGGGACCGTAAACCCTTCACGTTCCACGAGATAACTTTCATACCCTAAGAAATAAAAGGAATGGTATATATGCTGTTGTTTTGATTACCTCCATAGGAACTACTTCTTTATTGCTTATGTGCTCCTCCCTTTGCAAAGATCCCTTACCTTCCTGGCCTAACGGTAACTTTAAACTACCAAACTGTTGAAAAACCGCATAACATATCATCACCTCCAATTTCCACTTCCCTTGCATTGTGTAAGGACTTCACTTTTTTCTGACGTGCACTATATCCTAGACCACCGTCTATTATGTGAAGTTGTGCACTGCGCTTTTTTTTTTTCTTTTTTTTTTTTCTATAATAAAACACAGATTTCTGCCTCCCACCCATCTCCCTCAGAAGAATATATTTTCATTTCTCGGCACATTTTGACTTGTGTTGAGTTATCCCTCCGAAGGGCAAGAAGGGGACCGAAAACAGGGGGGAGGGAGGGTTTAGAGGTGTGTAAACATAGGAAAAGAAGAGAGAAAAGGGGGAGAGGGAAAGAAAGTGGGAGAGGAGGAAAATAAATAAATAAAAATAAATTAATAAATAAATGAAAATATAAAAAATTAAATAAAATAAGAAAAATAAATAAAAATAAATGAACAAATAAAATGTTTTCTCTTCCCCTTCCCTCCTCCTACACACCCCACATCCCTCCTTAGCTTGTATAACAGAGGAGGGTCAGTCAGCATAAACATCAGGTGAGACTACTACTTATCAGTTTTTAGCCCATCCTTGAAGAAACAGGGTCCAGCTTTCAGGTTTTGCTCCTTGAATCCCGCGGGGTTTGCGGAGGTCTTTGCTCTTTAGGCCTTACTGAAGGAACATTCTTTGCCTCTCGGTCCGGGTCTGAAAGGCTTCGGGGTGCACTCGGTGCGGTCTCCGTCGATGAATCTTGAAGTAGATGACCCAGGCTCTCTTCTGCTTGCTGGACTGTCATGGAAGTCTCTGTCTTGCCATCTGGCATTGACACTTTCAGGGTCGCCGGGTACTGCAGTTGGAAGCGTATCTTTTTGTTGTATAATGCCGTACATATTTTACTGAAAGCTTTTCTTTTGCGAGAGACTTCTACAGAGTAGTCGTTAAAGATAAGAATTGAGGAACCTTCATATTTCAAGGGCTTTTGTCGCCTTTTAAAGTTCCGTAATATATTTTCCTTGTCAGTATAGTCCAAAAATTTTGCTATAACTTGCCTTGGGTAAGCTGAACGTCCATTTGCG
>JAODAL010031109.1:0-12500 GCA_025379985.1 Phyllomedusa bahiana | reverse complement strand
TTCGGAAGATACTCGGGGTACAAAGTTAATGCCTCTGAGAGTGAACTCCTGGAAATAGGGGCCCCCCTCCCGAAGACAATTTGGCAGGATGTGGGACTAGATATCGCGCCAGCAGTTTCCCACATTACATACCTAGGCATAAAAAATTGGAAAAAAAAAAAATCCAAAACACTATATACAATCTGAATTTTCCCCTTGATAAAAAAGATATCCGACGACCTTAGTAGGTGGCAGGGCCTCCCCCTCTCTTTAGTGGGCAGGTGCCCTGCCCTTAAAATGGTATGTTTTCCAAAACTCCTATACCCCCTCCAGACCCTCCCCGTGCTGCTGCGACACACCGATATTAACAAGTTACATGCCTCCTTCACCCCTTTTGTTTGGGCATGGAAAAGACCCCGTATAGCTCTTAAAAAACTGATGCTTCCTGTTAACCTGGGGGGTCTAAACCTCCCGAACGTCCCCCTTTTATAACCTGGATGCCTTACAAGACATGTCTTGGACTGGATGGGAGAGACGAGCAGATACTCTAATTTTGACCTAGAGAGAGATTTGATGTACCCGTGGCACCCTCAGGCTTTCCTACATACTAAACTTTCACTAATCCCCCCTGAGGTTAGAGGCTCCCTCCTGCTCAAGGACACAATTGCAACGTGGAAACACGTCCGCAAGCTTCTGATGCTGCCATTTCAGATGTCACGTAGACTCCCCTTATAGGAATTACCGGAATTTCCCCAGGGCCGAACCAACCCCATGTTTAGACTATGGAAGGACAGGGGCGTGAAATATGCGGAGCACCTAATGCATATGGAGGAGAGAAGATGGCTTACCCCTTCGGAAATTATTGCCAAATTCTCCCTTCCACCAGCCCATATCTTTGCTGTAAATTTCAGGTCCTCTCCTTCTGCAAGTCTAAACCCAAGGAATCTTCAAGGTATGCGCCCCCCAAAGGATTTGATTTTTCTACTGAGATGCCACATTCATCTTTCACCCTTTCGCGCATCTACAGCATCCTGAGGGAATGGGACAGAGGCATAAGAGGGGAGTCTCCCTTTGAAAAATGGGGGCGTACGCTGGAAGATCCTGACCTCCCAGATAAAATTCTGTCGGGCATAGGTAAAATTCGCAAAGAAGTGATATGTGAAAATTGGAGGGAGACCCACTTTAAGATAATCCATAATGCTTACTATGGTTTTAATCTTCCCCCTACATCTAATTGTCCTGACAGATGCCAATCATGCCCCAAATGCCAGGCTTCGGCCACTAACATGTTGCATGGACTGTGGCAATGCCCCTCCACGCAGCTGTTTTGGGATCAGTTCATCGACTATGTGCGACAGCACTGACGAGTCACTTTAACCAAGACTTACGACCTATTGATCTTTCACTACTCCAGACCCCTGGGTGATGGCGAACCTAAAGATCAGACAGTGAAACATGTCCCCAGTATTGTCCACATAGCAACTTTGGTGGCTAAACACGGTCTTCTACTTTACTGGCTGAAACCGCAGACCCCTCCCCTGTCTCTGTTGGTGGATAGTCTGAAGCAATACCTGATTGCAGACAAACTGGAAACAGAACGTCACAAAGAAATGCATACAGAGAGGTTTTTTAGAAAATGGAAGCCCTTTATTCTCTCACACTTCTCCAAAGAGACGACCCAGTTGATGTCCTCCTTCAGATACACGGGCTGGTATGCGAGAGAAGCCCTATTAGGCACTTTAGGAGCTCTTGAACAATGAGACCCGCCCCCCTCCCCTTTTTCCCTCTCCACCCTAACCCAAGCAGCCCTGTTCTAAGCTTTCACATCTTTTGATACCTGATGAGCCGACACTTTGGAGGTCTACAGAGTCGGCCGGCAGGTTGAAACCCCCATCCCCTCAGCTTTTGGACAACCCACTTCCCTCAGGGTAACGATAGTGCTTGCTGCTATGAGGTCAGCAAAGAATTTCCTCCTAATGTTGCAGTGTGCCAGTTCAGACTCACTCTTGTCGCTCTTGTGACTTTTGTCCTTTTGTCCCTCTCCCTTTATTTTATTTATTTTATCGCTTTATCATTTCATGTTCTTTGATACACCTAAAGGCCTCTAAGGCTTATTATGTTCTGTACAATGATGCATTTCGCCAGGCCCTCCGTGCCTTTACTAGCGTTTCATCTTTCTGTTAGATAAATGAAGCTCTAGTGATTGTTTACATGATGTCTTTAGTATGTGCTAGTTGCTGACATTGTTTCTATGTATGGAAAGATATAATCTTTCTTTTGTAACTATGCTCATTTCATTTTGTTGAAATATTTCCTTTGATCTGATTTCTTGTTATATAAAAATACGAAAACCAAATAAAATATGTTATAAAAAAAAAAAAAAAAAAAAAGAAAAGCCAAAATTTGCTGTGGCGGTATGGGGTTAAAGGGGTTGTCTCGCTACAATGATTGGGTTTTAATTAAACGATCTTTAAAAAACAAGCACCTTTGCAATATATGCTCATTACAAATGTCCTACAGATTTTTAGTTATCCTTGGTAGTAGGAGTGCATCAGCCCCTCAAATCACTATAGCCACCGACCTGTTGATTTTTCTCTCACTGGCTGTCAGTGCTGGTGATGTCAGCAGCTTCTCACTGCAGGTCAGAGCACCGCGCCCCTCCTGCACAGTATGAGGCCACGTCTGATGCTTCTGTAGGGAAGGGAGGAGGGGGGGGGGGCTCTACTTCTGGCTTCTGTGTAGCCGTGCTGCCTGTATTAACCCTGTGTGTGCCTGCTCCCTCCTGCTCTCTACACAGATTGAGGAGAGCAGAGGTGAGGCTGATCTGTGGTCAGTAAAATGTGACAGCAGTGAAGTGTGTTACTATAATCATGATGTGTCTGTGGAGCTTTGACTATACTAATAGAACAGATCAGAGGGGCATGTGAACGGTTCATATCCCCCCCTGCTCTGCTGCATTAGTGACACTTCACAGCTGCCCTGTGTCTGTTCTGATGGGAGGACATCCCCCTTGCTGTATTAGCATACAAAGCTCCACAGACTTCTCTGCACAGTGCAGCTGATTCAGCAGTAAACAGCAGATCTAGGCAGGCACACACAGGGTTAACCCTGGAAGCAAACCCCCTCGCCTTCCCCCTGCTGTATAGAAGTTACTGCAGTCAGAGGAGGAGAGCTGTCTGTGTTCTGTCTGCTACTCTGGATTTCCATGATCTAGGAGGTGCACAGTAAAGTTTATTACTTCTTTCATCCACTGTAGTTAGTGGATGAGGTACAACTTTTAGCAGGAGGCATAGGGCAGTAAACTCTCATGTAGTTTGAATAGAACACGATCCCAATGCTAAGTCTGAATCGGGAGAAAGCACCAGGGTGATGACATAGCTGCAGGGAGGGGGGAAGGGAGAGGAGAAGAGGCAGACAAGAAGCACGCCCCTGAATTCAAAAATCCTATGGTGCCAGACACACTGAGGTAGGCTGAAAACCTATAGTGAGACAACCCCTTTAACCTCTTCCTGACGGACAGTCATAATAATATGACTTTAATTTTTTCCTTCTTGCCTTCTGAAAGTCATAACTTTTTTATTTTTCCACCTACATAGACGTATGAGGGCTTTTATTTTGCGGGACCAGATGTACTTTCTAATGGTGTTATTCATATTAGAAAAATCACAGAACAAATACTAATTTCACACAAAGGGTTAATATTGTATAGCAGTCACAGAAAGAAGCTCCACTAACGCACACTAAAATTCTAAACTTTTATTGGATATGCATTAAAAAGAATAACCTAAATAAATCACAATAATGAGATATACAACGCACCAGAAAGCTGGATAGGAATCCTCAAGGTCAAAGAAAGGGAAAAAAATATGATGTCATATGTCACCAAACAATAATAAATCAATTTCTCTATACTTTTCGCTATTACACCCTAATAAGATAGGAAAGGAAAATCATAACAAAAAGGGCGGCCCCGCCTCTCGGCGGCTTACCCTATAAAGGCACTGTACTACTTAGTATAAATATATGAATCAGTTAGCCGAAAGCAACTATAAAACCTAGAAGAATACCAGCTACTTTTCTAATATATACAAAACAACATTGTACGATAATATAAAATCTTACTGTCCTTCAATGGTTTATGTTCCCAATTCCCAAAGCGTTTCTCCCTCTAAAATCTATGAGGGTTCTTCAGGGGAACCATTGGGGTGAGTCCATAGATGTTGGACAACTCTCCAGCAAACGCTGATGCAAGTAGATATAGCTAACAGAACTCACAGCTCTTTCTCCATAAATACCCGCCTTACTATATACAGTGGGGAAAAAAATAAAAATGTCCTAACGAAACCGATGTTACCGAATTGTATTGGAGAGTAGGACTATTTCTTTTGATAGCTTTGAACCGACTGTTGATTGGGTTAAATATTTTTGGTCGGGTGTGATTACTCTTGTGTATGCCCCTTTTTGGGCGGGATTATGTATAGAGTTAGGCGGGTATTTATGAAGAAGGAGCTGTGAGTTCTGTTGGGCATATCTACTTGCATCAGAGTTCGCTGGAGAGTTGTCCAACATCTGTGGACTCACCCCCAATGGTTCCTCCGATGTACCCTCTCGGAGTTTAGAGGGAGAAACGTGTCGGGAACGGGAACATGAACCTATCAGTCATTGAAGGAGAGTGAGGTTTTTTTATTATCATACTATGTTGTTTTTTATATATTAGAAAAGTAGCTAGTATTCCTTTAGGTTTTATAGTCGCTTTGCGGTAACTGTTTCATATATTTATACTAAGTAGTATAGTGCCTTTATAGGGTAAGCCGCCGAGAGGCGGGGCCGCCGTTTTTGGGGGTGATTTTCCCCTCCTATCTTATTAGGGTGTAATAGTGGAAAGTATAGGGAAATTGATTTATTATTGTTTGGTGACATATGACATCATATTTTTTTCCCTTTCTTTGACATTGAGGATACCTATCCAGCTTTCTGGTGTGTTGTATATCTCTTTATTGTGATTTATTTAGCTTATTCTTTTTAATGCATATCCAATAAAAGTTTCGAATTTTAAAGTGTGTTAGTGGAGCTTCTTTCTGTGACTTATTCATATTACCATAGAATATACTGGGTAACGGCAAAAAAATTCTAAGTGGGGCAAAATGTGAAAAAAAAAAACTTACTTGTCCCACATTTGCAAGAGTTTTTTTTCTTTTTTATGGCGTTCCTTCTGTGACAAAAATGATGTGTTATCTGTATTCTACAGGTTGATACGTATCAGCCAATACAAAACATGTACGGTTTCCGTTATGCTTTGGTACCATAAAAAAATTCAAATATTTTCTATTTTGAAATTGAAATTTGCGCCGCAGAGCCATTTTGTGCGATCAATAACTTTTTTGTACTAACACCTACAGATGTAAGTGAGGGTGCATCATTTGCAGGCTGGAGTGTACTTTTTAGGGCTAGCAGTTTGGATTGCATGCAATTTTTTTGATCACTTTTATTCCATTTTTATAGGATGTGAAATGACCAGAAAAAACGCGCAATTTTGGCGTTTGGAGCTTTTTTCTTCAGTGTACGGGATAAATTATGTCATATTTAAATACATCGGACTTTTTCGGACGCGGCAATAACAAATATGTGTAACTTTTTTATTATTTTATTTGTAAAATAGTGAAGGGGTGATTTAAAAAAAAATTAAAAAGTGTAAAAAAAATAAAAAAAGTATATTTTTTTTACACTTTAAAACATTTTTTTTTTTTTACTTTAACTTTGAGTCCCTCTAGGGCGCTTCACCACTAAGGGAGGGGGGGGAGGGGGAGGGAAACAATCATCTATACAGCCTAATGCATTGTATATACAATGCGCTATGGTGTACAAAAATGGCAGTTTCCCCGCTTCCTCCTGGGGGCCCGGGGGGTGGGGAAAAAAGAAACATGGCAGTGATGGAAGCCTTCACAAGGTTTCCAGCTGCCATGTTCATCGATAGGGAGCCCGCGCGGCACTGTTTCTCTTTGAGATGAGACACTGTGGCCATCTTTGTCTCGGCGTCCCCCGCTGTAACCACCGGGTGTTAACTGTGATCCCACTACAAAACCACTTACTGGCATCAGGACTTATCCGTACGTCCTATGTCGGTAAGGGGTTAAAAACAGCAGGACAGATCTCCCAGTGGCTGAAGATATACAGGTTGTGGTTTAAATGGGACATTTCAAGACGCAGAGGGAGAGGAAGGAATGGGAATATAAGCTAATGCAAAAATATGAAACTATGCAATATGGGCTAAATGTCCATACTAGCTTCATGTCACAGTATGTGTGAACTGCGGGGACAATTCTGACCTGTTGTAAATAACTTCTCTGCTTATATTGCATTTTGTTATTTTAAGATCCAGTCCTCACTGTATGTTATGTATAAAAAGTCTGTGTTCAGTTTCTCGGATAATATGTCTGATGAAGAGCGCTAGTACTCTTGAAAGCTTACCATCAAAAATACTCAGCCTCTAAAAGGCTGATGTTTGACTTACTATATTTGGTGCAGTAAATGTAGGAAGTCAAATATCTGAGACCTTGGGCTTTTGCTGGTGCTATATGCCCAGTGGTGTGCCCGC
Source organism: Phyllomedusa bahiana (assembly GCA_025379985.1). Taxonomy (NCBI): domain Eukaryota; kingdom Metazoa; phylum Chordata; class Amphibia; order Anura; family Hylidae; genus Phyllomedusa; species Phyllomedusa bahiana. Next base: position 5,926 of record JAODAL010031109.1, on the reverse strand, counting down.
AGGGCCCATACTGCCAGGGTGAACACCAAGCCGTGCCAGGATCTCAGCCTTTTAACTTTGGATACTCATTGACGTCCTGCAGGACAAGGTCATAATAGGCCTTTTGGGGTTCTCCGAATACGTATGGGGTCAAGACCTCGGCCCATTCATTTCGGGGTAGCTTTTCTTGGTCGGCCATCTGCTTGAAAACTGTAACGAATCGTTCTCAGGTGTCAACTTCTACAAGACCCCCTCGGTCTCCTTCTGGCACAATGGCTGTCATCTGTCACTAATCGAGCTTGATTTTCTTGGGTCAGAATGTCCTCGGTCATTCGTTGAATCAGCAGCTTGTTTTCTGCTGAGCATGCAAAGCGTCTGCTTGCTGTTGCTACTGAAAATGCTCTGCCTCTCTATATACTTGCTCTGGAGCCTGCAGGGCTTCTGTATGTGCATTCTGTTGCCGAGCATTAGTTTGCTGCTGCTTAAGGTTGGCGTGCACCAGGTGCTAAATTATCTCCTCCATGATGGATGATGTAGTTGAAATCTGAGTTGCAGCCTTAACCCAGGACATGCTGTAGAACTGCTCAGTAAAGACCGGGCCCGGATTAACTGATACGAACAGCTATACAAAAACTACCAAGGTGACAGTAACCAAGGTTTACTGTCGCAAAACTGCTGGCTTTTAATTCACCGAGATCAGACATCTCAGGGAAACGCATCTGTTGTATAGAATGACTCATTGAGCCTACATATACACACATATATAGATTATACATATGTACATACACTACATAAAAAGAAACATATACATGCTTTTCTCAGTATCTGACATGAAATCTTACCCGTTTTTGGTCAATTAGGATTACCAAATTTATTTATATTTACCAAATGCCAGGATAATAAGAGAGACTTTCAACAAAGTCAAAAGTGTACATACATTTCATTAGTATGTGGTGGCCTTGCCCTTAAACTGTTGTATGACTTGGGTCAAACGTTTTGGAAATCCTTCCACAAGTTTCTCACAATAGTTAGTAGTAATTTTGGCCTATTCCTCCTGACAGAACTGGTGTTTAACTGAGCCATGTTCGTAGGTCGCCTTGCTTTTCAGCTTTGCCCATAAATTTTCAATAGCATTGAGATCAGGGCTTTGTGATGGCCACTCCAAAACATTAACTGGATTATCCTTAAGCTACTTTGTAACAAGTGTGGCAGTATGCTTCGGGTCATTGTCCATTTGGAAGACCCAATTCCGCCCAAGCTTTAACTTCCTAGCTCATGTCTTGAGATGTTGCTGCAGTACTGCCACAATCTTCTTTCATCATGATACCATCTATTTTGTGAAGTACACCAGTCCTTTCTGCAGCAAAAGAACCACAAAACATGATGCTGCTGTCCCCGTGTTTCACAGTTGGGATGGTGTTCATAGGCTTCCAAGGTTCTCCCTTTTTCCTCCAAACGTAACAATGGTCATTATGGCCAAATAGTTCAATTTAAGTTTCGTCAGACCACAGGACATGTCTCCAAACATGTTCCTGTGTAAATTTGCAATCATTAATCTAGCTTCTGTATATTTCTTTGGGAGTAATGCCTTCTTCCTGGCAGAGTGGCCTTTAAGCCCATGTTGATACAGTACTCGTTCTACTGTGGATAATGACACAATCTTACCAGCTTCCACCAGCATCTTCACAAGGTCTTTTGTTCTTGGGTTCATATGCACATTTTGGACCAAAGCATGTTCATCTCTGAGACACAGAACCTGTCTCCTTCCTGAGCGGTATGGCGGCTTGACATTTCAATCTTGTTTGTATGTGAGTAAAATTGTTAGTACAGGTGAACGAGGCACGTTCAGGTATCTGGAAATTGCACCAAAGGATGATCCAGACTTGTGGAAGCCCACAATTTGCTTCCTGATATTTTGGTTGATTTATTTAGACTTTCCTATGATGTTACACACAAAATCAGTGTTTCTGGTGTGCTTAAAATACATTCACAGGTGTGTCTCTAACTCAGATGTTGCCAATAAACCAGAAGCTTCCAAAGACATCACATCATTATATGGGCTTTCCCAAATGGTTGAAAGTCATAGTAATCCTAGTGTTTGTAAACTTTTGACTTTGCAGAAACATGAACAGTCTATAATTTCAAGGGTAGGATAATTTTTATATTGAGAGATAGAATATCCAAAATAAAATCCAGAAAATCACATTGTATAAATTATATAAATTTATTTACATTTTGTTGAGAGAAATAAGTATTCGATTACCTACCAACCATTAAGAGCTCTGGCTCCTACAGACCAGTTAGATGCTCCTAATCAACTGGTTACCTGCATTAAAGACAGCTGTCTTAAATAGTCACCTTTATAAAAGACCCCTGTCAACAGACTCAATCAGTCAGACTCTAACCTCTACAACATGGGCAAGACTAAAGAGCTTTCTAAGGATGTCAGGGACAAGCAAGATCATAGACCTGCGCAAAGCTGGAATGGGCTACAAAACCATAAATAACACGCTGGGAGAGAAGGAGACAACTGTTGGTGCAACAGTAAGAAAATAGAAGAAATACAAAATGTCTGTCAATCGACATCGATCTGGGGCACCATGCAGAATCTCACCTCATAGGTATCCTTGATCATTGAGCGATAAGCCTAAAACTACACAGGGTAACTTGTTAATGATCTCAAGACAGCTGGGACCACAGTCACCAAGAAAATCATTGGTAACACATCATGCCGTAGTGGTTCATAATCCTGCAGTGCCCACAAGGTCCCCCTGCTCAAGAAGGTACATGTGCAGGCCCATCTGAAGCTTGCCACTGAACACGTGGATGATTCTGTGAGTGATTGGGAGAAGGTGCTGTGGTCAGATGAGACAAAAATTAAGATCTTTGGCATTAACTCAACTCGCCGTGTTTGAAGGAAGAGAAATGCTGTCTATGACCCAAAGAACACAGTCCCCACTGTCAAGCAAGGAGGTGGAAACACTATGTCTTGGGGATGTTTCTCTACTAAGGGCACAGGACTACTTCACCACATCAATGGGAGAATGGATAGAGCCATGTATAATAAAATCCAAAGTGACAACCTCCTTCCTCCGCCAAGACATTAAAAATGGGTCATGGCTGGGTCTTCCTGGAAGACAATGACCCAAAACATACAGACAAGGCAACAAAGGAGTGGCTCCAAAAGAAGCACATTAAGGTAAAGGAGTGGCCTAGCCAGTCTCCAGACCTTAATCCCATAGAAAATTTATGGAGGGAGTTGAAGCTCTGAGTTGCCAAGCAACAATCTTAATGATTTAGAGATCTGCAAAGAGGAGTGGACCAAAATTCCTCCTGACATGTGCATAAACCTCATCATCCCCTACAAAAAAATTCTGACTGCTGTGATTGCCAAGTCTCGTTTGCCAGAGGGATCAAATACTTATCTCTCCCTGAAAAATGAAAATAAATGAATACAATGTGATTTCCTGGAATTTATTTTGGTTATTCTGTAGCTCAATGTTTAAATTAACCTACTCTTAATCCCTTAAGGACCCGGCGTTTTTTTTTTGGTGACACGTTTGTTTTTCCCTCCTCGCCTTCTGAAAGACATAGCTTTTTTATTTTTCCACCTACATAGACATATGAGGGCTTTTATTTTGCGGAAAAAGATGTACTTTCTAATGGTGTTATTCACTGTACTATAGAATATACTGGGAAACCGCAAAAAAATTCCAAATGGGATAAATTGTAAAAAAAAAACGTATTTTCGCCATGTTTCTGGGTGTTTTGCTTTTACGGCGTTCAATCGTCGGTAAATATAATGTGTTATCTGTATTCTTCAGGTTGTTACGCATCCGACAATACCAAAGTTTCTGTTATGCTTTGGTACCGTAAAAAAATTCCAAACATTCTCTATTGTTGAAATTTGTGCCGCGGCGTCATTTTGTGCGACCAATAACATTTTTGTACTAACACCTACGGACGTCAGTGAGGGGGCATTTTTTGCGGGCTGAAGTGTACTTTTTATCGCTAGCAGTTTGGAATACATGCGACTTTTTTGATCACTTTTATTCCATTTTTTTGAGTGGCATAAAATGACCAAAAAACGCAATTTTGCCGTTTGGAATTTTTTTTCTTCTACGGTGTTCAGCATACGGGATAAATGATGTGATATTTTTATAGATCAGACTTTTTCGGACGCGGCAATACCAAATATGTGTAACTTTTTTATTATTTTAATGATTTTATTTGTAAAATGGGGAAAGGGGGGTGATTTGAACGTTTAATATTTTTTTTTGTACTGTAAAACTTTATTTATTTATTTTTTTCACTGTAACATTTAGTCCCCCTATGGTGCTTGACCACTAGGGGGCACGATTGTTAATACAGCCTAAAACATTGAATAGGCAATGCATTAGGGTGTACAAAGATGTCGGTTTCCCCACTTCCTGTCTACGGCCGGAAGTAGGGCAAACCGGGAAATGTAAGCGACGGGAGCCTTCACAGGGCTCCCCACCGCCGTGTCCAGTCGTCGGATCGATGCCGATGACCCTAACGATTGGTGTGCGGCACTGATCGTCGTTCATTCAGATGCAGCGGCCATCTTTGCCGCGGTGTCTGATGGGTTAAACAGCGCCCGCGGGCGGCGCCACCCGCCGGCGCAGTCACTGCTGTGTGTTAGCGGCAATCAGCCGCTAACGCCCGGCAGCTGTGCGGGGGGGGGGTGTCGCAGAGCGATCCCCCTGCAAAGCCCCTTAGCGGCCCTGGGACTTACTTATACGTCCAGGGTCGTTAAGGGGTTAAAAATATAGACTATTCGTGTCTTTGTCAGTGGGCAAACTTACACAATCACCAGGGATCAAATAAGTTTCCTTCACTGTTGTGAAAATATTAATATATAATATATATATATTTTTATATATTTATATATTATATACATATACACCTCACCGGCCCTTTTTTAGGTACACCTGCCCAACTGCTCGTTAACATTAATTCTAATCACCCAAACACATGGGGGCAACTCAGGCATTTAGGCATGTAGACATGGTCAAGACAAAACGCCGCAGTTTAAACTGAGCATCAGTATGGGGAAGAAAGGTGATTTGAGTCTTTGAAGTGGGATGGTTTTGTGCAGAAGGGTGGGTTTGGGATTTCAGAAACTGCTGATCTCCTGGGATTTTTCAGCACAAAACCCTCTCTAGGGGGTTTTAAGAGAATGGGCCGAAAAAAGAAAAAAACATCCCGTGAGCGGCAGTCCTGTGGCGGAAATGCCTTTTTGATGCCCAAAGGGAAAAAGGGGAATGGGGACTGGTTCGGGGCTGATGAAAGGAACTGACTCAAAAAGCCACCCTTAAAAACCAAGGGAGGCAGAAGAGCATTCCTGAAAGCACAGTACGGCGAACTTTGAGGCGATGGGGTACAGCACGAAGGGGGCCCCAAAGGGGGCCACTCCTTTCCAAGAAAAAGGAAACTGAGGCCCCAATTTGCCCAAGCCATCGAAAATTGGACAGTGAAGATTGGAAAAAAGTTGCCCGGGCTGATGAGTCTCGATTTCTGCTGCGACATTCGGATGGTGGGTCAGAATTTGGCTTTTAACAAATGAAAACTGGACCCTCCTGCCTTGTATCAACGTTCAGGGTGGTGGGGGTGGTGTCATGGTGTGGGAAATTTTTCTTTGGGACTTTTGGGCCCCTTGGTACCAATTGGGACGTTCAAACCCCTTTTGGAAATCTATGCCCGAAGAATTTAGGCAGTTTTGAAGGCAAAAAGGGGTCAAAAACCCGTCTAGCTGGTGTACCCAATAAAATGGCCCGGGGGTGATAAATTTTATATATTTTTAAATATATATTATATATAATAATATATTAACACACAATAGACATATTTTCCTAGGGCAGCAACAAATATGTCCTGTATGACCAGGGGAAAATTAGTGTGCCCCCAGAAAATCCGCGTCAAAAGT
>JAODAL010031108.1:0-48922 GCA_025379985.1 Phyllomedusa bahiana | reverse complement strand
ATGGAAAGTATTCATCACGTGGGGCCACGGTTTTATTTAAAAATTTTTGGGAGATGAAATATTGTTTTCGGGGGACATTCATGTATGTGCTCATGAAGGGGGAGATTTATTTTTCCCGCTTGCCGTGGTTAGTGCGAGGGGGCAGTGGTTCGGGGGCTTTGAAGAACTGGGTTTTGATGTCCTATTGGGGTTGGGATTGAATGGTAGTGTGGGTAGGAGAGAATCTTAAGGGGGAATTGTGGGTAAAATGTGGAGGGGGGGGGGCTACCCATAGGCCTAAGTTTTATTAAAATGAATTAAATTTCTATATGGGGAAGGTTTATGGGAAGATAATATGCGTGGTCATTGTACAGGGGGTTTTTCCCAATGAAAGAAATTTTAAAATATTAAAGAGGGGGCTTAGGGAAATTGAAAAAGAGGGCGTGTGCTGTGTAATGTACACCTATTGCTTAATTATTCTAGGTGAGGCACGCATTTGCAAAAAATGGGGAGAATTTAGCGGTTTACCCCAAACATCAGGGCGAGGTGCTTTTTGGTACAGTGTTTGGCAGGGCAGTAGGAAAGAGGGGGCGCAACCCCCTTTTGGGAGATGGCGAATTGATAAAGGTTTTTGGTCATGAAAATTGGGGGCAGCTTTAGCGGGCATGATGGTTTGCGCGCGGAAGGGGGAGTGGGTTTTATGTGGATTTTGAGGGAATTGGTGACACCTGAACGGGGTGTTTCCCAAACATGAAAAAAAAGGGTGAGCAGACCAATGGGGGATCGGCCTCTAAGCCTTGAAAAAAGCCAGGTTAGCGGCAAAAACTGTGGCAGGTCAGATATGACGTTTTAAAAATTGTGATCTCTCACCTTGTCTACAAGTGTACTGCTGCAGACGGTGTCACAAGGGGGCCTTATTTGTTTGTGCTATGATTTTTAGGGCGACTCCCCAAGTAGGGCTTGGGTCCCTTACTGAACAGTACTTGATGATATAAGGCTCCCCTGTTAGTAGGTGGGGTTCCCACTAGACTTGATAATAGAAAGGGAGTTATTCCCTCTCTCAGAGCAAAAGGGTTAAATTTAATGAGGTTAGAGATCAGGTTTTTAAATATTGTGTATAGAGGTTAAGAGTTAGATATAATAAAAGTTACGTTTTAGTGTTTAACAGATAGAGAACTGATAGAGTTTAAGTTTGCCTTTGGCAAAATAGTAAATATAGTGATCAAAAGTCACTCTTTGTTCTCTTGCGAGATTCCCAATTTTTTGGAGATTATGTGGCAGCAAAGGTGCAGACCCGGGAGGGATGCTCAGAGAACGCATCATCCAGCTAGAGTCCCCCGTGAACCTTCAGTCCTTTGCCTTCGGGGATGACCCTCTTCCAGAAGGAGGGAGGAAGCAGAAGGCGAAGAAGGCTTCAGGCGGTGAGTGGACTCAACTTGTCTTTGAGCCCCTCCCGGGGGATCATGATGAGGCTGTAGGTGGCCAGGCTGTGGCAGGATGGGAGTCCCGCTGCTGTAGCCCTGTTAACCTTCCGGATTCATTACCTGGAGTGAAAATGGAAACGGAGAATAGAGAAGACAAGGTCGGTATCAGTGAAACCATTCATGGTCCAGATACCATGTGTGGGGCCAAGGGGTGATGGCCGTTGGGCCAAACAGATCAGGTCCCAAGGGCAGTAATGTAGGATTGAAGGGCACGGATAAGAAAGGATCCAAAAAAGGATCCGAGGGCAAAAATTCGAGCCCCTCGTAGGTGAGGGGAAGGGCAAGTACATCCCGGAAAAAAAGACTGAGAAGGAAAGATCTGAAAAAAGGGAATGGATGAAGGAGTAAATGGAGGCGGGAGTGAGGGGGTGGTTGAAGGGGCAAAAGAAGGAGAGAACAAGGGATTAAATGTAGGAGTTACTGAAGGGGAGAATGAAGGAGTAAATGGAGGAGCAAGGAGAGGGGAGAATGATATGAGAATGGAAGAAGGGGGAGTGAATGTGAATACAAATAAATTGGAGGAAATGAATGTGGAAAGGGATAAGATTAATGTAGAAAATGTACAAGAAGTTAATGTTGTTGAAGGTATTGGGGAGGGGGCTGGCCTGCCTGTCCCCCTGGCTGTATCTGCTCCACTGGTCGAACCTGAAGTTACACCTAATGCACCGGACAGACCTGCGGTTGCACCTAAAGCAGGTGAGGGAGGAGTGAGGAGCTATGCAAGTGTGGCGGCCAGGGGAAGCAGGTCCTCTCTGCCACCATGGGTCTTTGGGAGTGAGGAGAATCAGCGCCACCTTATGAAAGCCCTAAAGAAGGGAGAGGAATCAGTTACCATAGAGGGAAGGGAGGTCCCACTGTCCTTCTGGACAGAAAGACATGGACTCTCAGCTTTCCAAGAGAGAAGATCTGATGGGGGAGATTTTAGACCTCCCCCTCCAACAACCGGGCCAGGTGCACCCAGAAGGAATGTGGTCCGTCTCAAGTTGGTAGGCAGAGATGCAAAGGTGGTGGGGCTCCTGCTTGGGATGGAGTTCAGGGCATCTGACATCTTTGCCCTGATTCACCCTTTTGGGTCCCTGATATGCGATGTCAGCTTTGTGCGGGCTGAGGGCCTTGAGCTCTTTTGGTCCCATTATGAGGCAAGACAAGATTTGTCCGAGTGGCAGGATTTTGACGTTCAGGCAATTTCCCGTCAAAATAATGTCAAGAGAGTGACCGTTCTGACAAGTAACGAGTCACTCTCTTATGTTGACATAATGACCTGGCTGGGCCACTATGGAGAGGTCATGAGTTTCCCAACCAAGAACAGGGATGAGTATGGTATCTGGTCGGGGGTCTGGACCTTCTTGGTTAAGCTAAGGGTCTTGGGTAACACCATTACCCATATCCAATCCTTCCTTTTTGGGAAGAGACAGAATTCTGGTCTTTTACCAGGGGCAGCTGAAAGTCTGTCACAGGTGTGGCAACCCCACACACTTGAGTGCCCAATGTTGGATGCAGAAATGCTCCTTGTGTGGTGTTATAGGTCATCTAGCTGCATCCTGTAATAGGATTCGGTGTAACCTGTGTGACGAGTTAGGGCATCCCTTCAGTCGCTGTCCTCTCTCTGTTGCCAAAGTCCACTAGAAGGATGGGCGAAAGCACGGAGACGGAAGAACCAGGGGAGGGCACCAGCAGAGGTCGATGAAGCTGTATGAGCGCCGGTGACAAGTAAAAGAAAGTGGGCAGCCGCTTAGGAAGAGGGATCAGGAGGATCGGTTGCGCAGAATGGCAAAGGGTTTCCTGATAGGCGGAGTGGCCACCGCAATGCTTGAAACATGGCATGTGGCATTCTGGGGGAAAGTGACTTGGAGGAGGGGACCAGAAGGATAGAAAGAGAGGAGGAGGATGCCCTTCCCTCTGCCTCTTACCTCTCAGATAGTGGGGGGAGGAGAGAGATAGAAAGTAGACCTACGGAAGGAAGATGTAGTGGAGGGGGCATCCCTAACAAACGGGTTGCTGTTGCTGATGCAGCGAAATAGGCGGGAAAAAAACAAAGGCGGTTGTCTGACCCATATTTTTCGTGACGAGTGGGACCCATTCATTTCTAATGACATTAGGCCAGATTGCCATGGTAAAGGGAAAGCAGGACAACGCCCACCCTTATTGACCTATTCAAATAAGTATTGCAGCCATAGTCGCGGCGCTAGGGGGAAGTAGAGCGGAACATTGCTAGAGGGGGGGAAGTAGTGGGTAGATTCAGTAAAGCAGTGTTCCCCCTTGGGAAGCTCACGCAGAATTACAACCAAAGGGTCTTAAAAAAACAGGGTGGGGAAGACATGGAGGACTCAGTGGTGGCGAGAGATAATAAAAGGAAAGAGAGGGCCACAGGGAGGTCTAGGGTGGAGGCTAGTGATTGATAAACATGGCATGTTTGCTGTCTTGGTTTAAAGGAGACTTTAGCCTGTGTCCTAGCTGACAGAGGGAAGGGGGCGGCATGAGTGATAATGGGCCAAGTAGGGGAGCATGGGGAAGAAAAATAGCAGACAAGCTCGATCAACCAATGGGGGTGGCACTTGCTGCCCTGTTGATGCTGGCATTGTATTATGTAGGCCAGCATATAAGTCAGATATGGCTAGATTTAAGCCTGTCGATTTTCTCAGTCCCGCCGTTGAAGTCTTGGAATCTATTTTTGCAAGAGACCTGGCTCAAAGTACCTTTGTCATAGATCAGAATGGCCAGGAGTGAGTGGTTGTCAAAGGGCAGGGCATTCATTTGGTCCTTTGCTCAGACGAGCCGTATGCCAGGCGTATTGGGTGTTAAGCGGTCCTTTTTTACGCAGAGGGTAGAAAGGAAAGGGGTTATCAAGCTCCGAAGATGGGGAGGATTGTCTGATCATAGTGTTCTAATCGAGGGAGAGCAGAGGACTTAATACCTATGAGTCCACAAAATCCCAATGTGAGAGGTAATATTGTCTCTTCATGAGGTTTTAAGCCATTTCCTTTTTACGAGCCAGGCAAGTCATCGCTTCGGACTTCGATACATGTTCACGAGGTCCTCAAGTTAGGGCGAACGGGTTCCAGAGGGTGGGCTTATGTGGCGCGCGTGAGGTAGGAATAGTTAGCGATAGCTCGTCTGGGGATGTCCACATCAGTGCAGCACCCCAGACCATAACGGTTTTCACGTGTCGCGCCATCAGGGTAGTCATGGTAGGTGTCTTAGAAGAGATTGTTTTTATTTAAAGATGGAAGCTATCGCTCGACACCTTTGTCACGTGGTTCGATGCTAGTTATCTCTGATCACTGTATGATTTTTGATTTCTTCTGAATGTTGCTGCAGATAGATCCCTCGCATGGGGTAGAGGTTATTGGAAAGCTGAATCGTCAGCTCCTGGAATACAAAGAAACGGAAATCAGACAATCCTTTGAGGACTGTTTCCTGCACAGTCAGGTACCTTTAGACAGTAGGTTATGCCAGCAGTAAAGTCAAGGGGTTTACGCCCTGTATACGGAGTCTAAGTAGGTAACTCGAGCAGTTTGGTCTCAACTGGATGCGTGGTAATGAGGAGAGATCTTCAGGAGTGTGAAATCCATGCTCGCAAGAGATGTCAGTGATGTTAGGCAGCATCCTTGATTTTGTTAAAGGGAATTTTGGACATACGCTCTACGCGATCTCTCTACAAAAGCTGTGGGTTCGTCAGTGAGTTGTAAGATGGTAACGGTGCCTAAAGGTAGTAACATGCATCTCTGAATACGGTCAGATCACAGAGATGCCTGCGAGACTCATTATGGTCCACTTCTTCTCGCGCATCTCTTGGGTTAGAAGGGAAACTGGATATTGGGACAACGCGTTTGAGGCTTTTTCTGGCTGAAGCCATTCCTGAACCACAGGAGTAAAAAGTGTCTGCTTCTGATGATTATGACAGGGAGAAGCAGGATCTGAGAAGTGGAGAAGTAAAGGGTGCGGAGGTGTGACTGGTGGCTTAGCCCACAAGAAGGCCCGGGTACCTGATGGTTTGAACTCAGAGTTTTTACAAGACCTTTAAGGTGACGACGTTGGTTAGCCCCTCTTGGAACTGATGTATTAGAATTTGAGTGTTCTTTCCTCAGACACTCTGCAAAAGTCATTAGATGCGGGTGCAGCTCTGGATCATCCTTTCTAAAGGGTAAAGATCCATTGCACAGGAATTGGCGGATCCATAGCGCTGCTCAATGTTGGACAGGAGAAGATACTGGCACAAAGTGCTTTGTTAAATAGGCTGATAAAATCTGCACAGTAACAGCTCCTTTCATCGTTGCTCAGCACTGTCAGTTCTAGGTGGTATGCGCCGTTAGTGCAGCACTTGTGGTATCAAGGGAGGCCATTGGCAGCGGGTCACAGCGCGCAGGTCACCTGAAGGCGATTTGTGCTGTACCTGGGCTCAGGCCAAGGCCTTTGGATTGGATGGACATGAGTCATTGGTACACTGGTTTTGAGATACAGCCTGCAGGGAGGTTTTGTTGATATTGGCTAGCGATTTTGTACAAAGGGTGACGGCTTTCCGCTTGTGACATGGGTGGTGGAGTTGTTCGGCCTTTCAAAGGTGGGGTCGGTGTGAAGTCAGGGTTTTCGCCATCTAATACCCTATGTTATATGTGTTCGCGAGATTCGAACCCGTGTTTTGGAGGCCTTAGATTGTGGGCCATTGGCAGGTTTGAGGATGGGGCCTGGTGGCCTCGGTCACACTCCTATTGAGGGTTGTGGTTTCGCAGCGATGTCACCATCTTTGCTTTTCTCCTTAGAGGCAGGCAGGATGGGTGGACTGGTCAGAAAGTGGAATGCTATTCTGAAGCTTCCTGGTTTCAAGAGCAATTAGGGACATAGTGAAAAGTCATTTGGTAGGGGAGAGGGAGAACCCTGCCTTTAGTCTTCCAGACATGCCTCATGTGCCCACCAGGAAATAACAAAACCAAAAATTCTGGAGACATTGAATTCGGGCCATGGTGATTACACAATTAAAAAACTTGGCGAGAAGGGAACAGGGCTTCAAAAATGCCACCCAGAAGGTGGACCAGGGGAAGGGTTTGTCCTTGACCTGAGAGAGAGGGTTAGCCTGATCAAAACCTTCCTGATCCCGTTGTTCAACTATCTTGGTGGTGTGTGCCTTTCTGCACCGGTGGTCTCTTTGAGCACAAATCTACAGCCTGTTTTTACCAGTGTGTATGGGGAATACAGGCTGTATGATTAATCAGGAGGGAGGGTTGACATAACGCGTCAAGGAAAACTAGGGGGGTTAGGGAATGCGGTGTAAACCCCTTAGTGTTCCTAACAAAAAACTGTTACTAAGCATTAAGTATATAGGCGTGCTTGTGGAATTGCGAGGCCCTCCTATTGTGGCGTACTCTCTTGTCAGGAAATGGCTTCGGCCCTACTTCCAGGAATGGACAGGTCAAGTGAGAGATCTTCCCAATTGGTCACATGGTATTTCGCCTGGCTTATAATTGCACTGACTCTGCAAGATGTTGGGGTAGTGGAGATGAAGAGACTCTGGATGAGAGGGTATTGTCGACCCAATTTTCTGAGCCTGTTGACCCTCAAGGATTTGCCCCGTGCACGGTTCGGGGATCTGGAGGGCTATCGGTTGTTGTCTTTTAAACTTCAGTAAGAGATCACCCGTTGATAGGATTGGGACTTGATTCTTAGCATTGAATCCATGGAAAGCTATATGTATAGGGCTAATGTGAACTTCCAGAAGGCTTCCAAGGGATAGGGGCTCCCCCGGGAGGGGAATATTGCCAACATGCTGTAGAAGCATGGATCTTTTCTGCTCATTGCCCCCTACAATACTAGGAGTGTGTACAAGAAAGGTGGAAGCTTCCTACGCTGAAACGGCTTGACAGGGCACTCTCTTGTGCAAGTGTGGGGACTTTGGGTGTTCTCGCAAAGATCCCTGGGAGGAACGGGCTGTGCACTGTATTTTGTAGGTTAGTGCATGTGGTTAGGTATCAACGTTGATGTGAATGGTGCTTAGTTGACGGTAGCGCAGACAGAAAATCTCTTCTGTGGTATGAGGGTGGAGTAGGAACATTTTGGAACAGAGCCTGGTTGAAAGGCCTGCGCTCGGTTGGTAGATCGAGTAGTTGGGGGCTTCCAGAACAGCTTAACTCTTGGGGAGGGTCGGGTTCCTTTGATTGTTCCCTGACCTTTAGATCTTCTCTCCGTACTAGGTGGTGGGCTTAATGCGTGAAGTCGAATATGCTTTGTGTTTTAGTCTTGCTTTATTGGCTTTGTTTCTGAATAGAATTTACTCTGACTTTCTATATGTATATTGAGTCAGCGTGAGGCATTAATATTAAGTATAAAAATAAAGAAAGGGGGCATTAGATAGATTAGGTTGGGAGGAGAGTGACAGGGACCTGGTGGTGATAGGAATGGCACATGGCATATCTGGGCGAGGGACTTGGACACAGACTTGGTGTGGAAACTCGATGGATGTGGGTATGCGGGCATCTGTATGTAGGCAGTTTAGGCAGTGGTGAAGATGTTTGGTTACATCCCATTCTGAAGGTTGCTAAGATGTTGTATATTATTTTGACTATGGGAGGAAAAAAAAAAAAGGGATATGGAGGGAGGACTCGTGTTTAATATGTAAGATGTGGTGATACGTAATAAATTTTATATAGTATGTTAAATAATGAAGTGTAGGCGGGTCAATTCGCAGTGTTTTTTATATAGTATAGAGAAGGAAGAAAAGATGATGTATGTGCTATATTGTAGTGTCGTGGTGGAAGGGGCGTCAGAGTTGGTGTGAATTGCGTATACATGAGTGGTTAACCGTGACCAGCCGGGGGTTCTTTTTCCAAAGTACATAAAGTTTAATGTTTGTGGTTTTTGTTAAAAGTTTGTAGCTTTGGCCATAAGAGCGATTGCTTTTGTATCCTCATTTCATAATTACATAAAAAGAAGTTCCATTCTGATCCTATTAGGGAGTTACAGAGGGAGCGCTCTGTGTTCTGATTCTGTTCAAGTAGGAGGTACGAGGCGGGAGCGCTGTGTTCTCCATTCTCGCTTATGGGAGTGTTTCGAGTACAGTAGGATCGCTGTGTATCCATTTGTTCTATGGCTGTTCCCAGTAACGGCGAGGCACGGTGTTCTCCATTCTCCTCTATAGGTGTTCTCAGTACAGGGGATGAAAAGCTGTGTTCTCACATTCTCTCTATGGGGCATTCCCAGTACAGTGGGATGCGCTGTGTTCTTCCATCTCCTCTATGGAGTTCCAGTATCAGAGAGGGCGCCTGTGTTCTCCATTTTTTTATGGGAGTTTCCTAGTACAGGGGGTATGGAGCGCTGTGTTCTCCATTTGTTTCGTATGGGGTGGTTCCAGTACATAGGGGTGCGCTGTTGTTCTCCATTTTACTCTAATGGGATGTTCCCAGTACAGGGGTGAGCGTCTGTGTTCTCATTCTGTTCTATGGGACTGTGTTCCCATGTCAGGGGAGCGCTGCTGTGTTATCCATTTTCCCTCTATCGGGAGTTCCCAGTACAGGGGGGACGAGAGCGCAGCTGTCGTTCTTCTCCATTGCTGTTCTATGGGAGTTTCCCAGTACAGTGGGGAGCGCTGTGTTCTCCATTTTCCTCTTTAGGGGGAGTTCCCTAGTACTGGGGAGGCGCTGTGTTCTCCATTTTGCTCAGATGGGAGTTTCCAGTACAGAGGAGGCGCTGTGTTCTACATTATGTTCCTTATGGGCAGTTCCCTCAGATGACAGGGGAGCACTGTGTTTCCATTCTTACTCTATAGGTGGTTTCTCAGTACAGGGGCAAGCTGGTGTTCTCCATTTCACACATGGGAATTCCAAGTACAGTCGGAGCGCTGATGTTCTCACCATTCTCCTTAGATGGGAGTTTCCCGAGTAACAGGGGGCGCTGTGTTACTATTAGGTTCTATGCGGAGTTACCCAGTAACAGGGGAGAGGCTGTAGTGCTGTGTTCTCCCATTTTCCTCTATGGGAGTTTCCAGTACAGGGGGAATGCGCTGTGTTCTCACTTATGTTCTCGGGAGTTCCCAGTTACAGGGTGAGCGGTGTGTTCTCTATTTTTCACTCTTTGGCGAGTTCCGCGGAGTAGCAGGGGAGCGCTGTGTTCTCCATTCTGTTCTATGGGACGTTACAAGTCAGGGGAGAGGCGATGTGTTCTCCATATTCCTCTTATGTGGAGTTCCAGTACAGGGGTAGCGCTTCGCTGTGTTATCCATTGTATCCTCTATGGAGATCCAGTACAGGGTAAGCGCTTGTGTCTCTCCTATTCTGTTTATGGGATAGTTACCCAGTAAAGAGGAAGAGTGAGCGCTGTGTTCTCCTATTCTGTTGCTATGGAGTTTCCAGTACAGTGGATTGCTCTGTGTTCTGGCCTTCTCCTTCTAAGGGTGTTCCCAAGTAATAGGGGAGTGGCTGTGTTCCAGCCATTAATGAGACTTCGATAGAACAGGAATGGAGGGGAAATCAGTGCTCCCTGTGAGTGGGATAGTTGCCACATAGAGCAGTATGGCTAGTTGTAGTGCAAGTTCTGATCGGATCTTCATTCACTCAAAGTTTTTTCATGTATGATAGATAGCATAAATGCTTCTTTAGGGATTTCTATGTAATGTATTGCCCTTCATTCAAACCTGACACTTTCAGAGACTCGTTCCTGGGATAGGTGCGAGGACCATAGGTGGGACAAAAGATCAGATTCTGATGGCAGAACACCATTACACTCTTTGGTGGGAGCACCCCTTTAAGGACTTGCATTTTTTGATATTTGTTCCTTGCCTTTTGTATTTTGAAGTTGTATACAGTATGTAACATAAATGCATAAAGGATTGTGTATCCCACTAGTACTGTTAAGAATGACGAAGTTGTTTATTAATATACGCTTTAATTTAAAATTGTACCAATCTTGGGGTATTTCTGGAGTCTCCCTTAGGAGTCTAGATATTTGTATGTTGTGGTAGGGCCTCCAGATCAGGGAGAGTCTTCTGAGCAGGGTTGCCCTTGTCGGGGCAGGGGCCCTGTATAGGTAGGTTTTGTTGTATTTATTTTGTTTATTTCTTCTTTTGAATTTTATTTAGGGATTTACTAGACTTAAGCCTTTTTAATTAAATATTTAATAAAAATTTGCATTTTAACAGTACTAGTGGGATACTTGATCCTTTATGTATTTATGTTCTGAATTAGTGTAAAATCCCTGTTTGTTGACATTCATTGAGTTTTTCCAATTCCTGTTTACATAAAATTGGTTCTGTGATTTTGTTGTTAATACAGCATGTAACGTTGACTTGTTCATTACTGACTGATTACAGACTGTCAAAATAAACCAATATACAGTGGGTGCGGAAAGTATTCAGACCCCTTTAAATTTTTCACTCTTTGTTTCATTGCAGCCATTTGATATCAAAAAAGTTCATTTTTTTGCTCATTAATGCCTCTCACATCTTGACAGTAACAAAACAGAAATGTGTATATTTTTCCAAATTTATTAAACAAGAAAAGGAATATCACTGGCTGAAGTTTGGGACCCTTTGGTTGGGACCATTTTTAAATCACATTCTGTCCATTTCCTTCTGAATCTTTGGATGTTTCTTCTCCTTCATTGGGCCCAGTTTTGTGTTTAATTAAAACTGATTAGACTTGATTAGAAAAGGCAAAACCCCCGTCATATAAGATCACAGCTCACTGCTATCAGAGAAATGAGAGTCTTGGGTCAAGGGAACGGGCCCAAGGAGATCAAGACAGATTTGTGGCAGAGTTGAGATCCCTTTTAAAAGCCGGGGGGGGTTTAAAAGCATTTTTTGATCAAAAACATGTGAACTAAGAATCTAAAATTTTTTCATATATTGCAGAAAAATATGCTTTTTGGGAGTTCCATGTATTGTTTGCCCTTAGGTTGTGACAAGGCACAGATCTGGCCAATTTCAAAAGTTTTCTGCGCCTAAAGGGTTCCTAAAGCACAGTGGTCTCCATAATCCTAAAATGGAAAAAGTTTGGGAAAACCACAACTCTTCCTCGACCTGGTCATCATTATGGAGGATATTTTAATGCCTCTTAATGCCCAATCCTGGACAGAACAACACAGAGCCATGGCGTCTCCCAAGCCTCTAGAGATATCCACCACTTAATTGAATCCAAGGCACTCTGCGACCCATGGAGGACGCTGAATGTCGACTCAAGAAAATACACTTTTTACTCCTCGGTGCACCGGAGTTTCTCTAAAAAATTTATTCCTTATTTTTTTTATCATTGGGGAATTCATGGTAAATTCGGGTTTTGATGCCATAGCTGTGTTGGAAAAAGCACCAGTCCCTTTGCAATTCAGGGTCAACTCGCAGTAAAAGCCTAAATTTTGGCACTTCCCCACTTACTTGTCTCAATCCGATGACTTCAAGTCTTTTTTACAAACCCAATGGGCCAATTATTTGGACGATAATATAGTACACGTGGATTCTGCGCCCTTGCCCTGGGCTGCTGCGAAGGCGGTGTTCCGGGGCCATGTCATTAATTACGTTTCTCGTAGGAGAAGAGAATCAGGATAAATGCAAGAAATGAAATGATACCCTATTAATGGCACAGAGAGAAAGGGCCTTTCTTTTCCTACCCCAGTACAAACTGACATAGGAGAAAAAAGGGTGCGGACCCTTTTGTGCAACCAAAAAGCCAAATATACCCGGCTCACCGGGGCTTTATAAAAGGCCGCCAATCAGCCAGAAATATTCGGACAGCAGTGCTTGTGACGGTCAATGCTACGGATTCTCCTCTTTAAACCTTATCTTTTTTTTTTTAGAGCGAAAAACCTTTGATTCTGTTTGGCTTTCGGGTTTGGCCCCATTAAAAAAAGGAACTTCGGCCCCAGATTTAGAAATTTTGCATCCTATACACAGGAAGGCTCCCATACCTCTCTTTTGATAAATGCTTTGCTGACATTTGCCATAGACGCCTTTAGGGGCACCAGACAAGGCTGTCCGTTGTCACCATTGCTCTTCGATCTTGCTCTGGACCCCCTGCTGCACCACCTACAGCCAGTGCATGCGAATGTTGGAGAATTGGGCCCCTCGCAAATAGTGTTTGGGGCACCCTTTTGCCAGAGTGCTGTTAGTTTTGAAAAACCCCGGGGGTAACCAGGGGGATACTACAAACACTTCGGGAAATAGGATCTCTTTCAGGGTATCACATAAATATAGACAAAACCAATGTAATGATCCTGAAGGGACTGGGAAACCCTCCTGGGCACACTTATATTCCTTTAAGTGGTGTGTCTCAAGAATGTCTTACTTGGGAGTGACGATTACTAGAAATCCGTCCCACCTCTATAGGGATGCTATGAAGAAGAGCTTTGTCATGGAACAGCTGCCCCTTCTTTCTAGACCGGAGGAAATCCCCCAAGCTGGGAATTTCCCAAGCTGATACCTCTTACATTCCCTAACGTTTTGTTTTTTTTTTTAAACAAAAAAAGGTTCGCATCATGCGCTGCTTGACACTTTTTTGGGGAAAGGGAAAAAGGCCCCCCGGGTTTGTTATTGTTTTGGCAGCCCAGAGCAAATGGGGCATTAAATTGCCAATGGCGTGCTATTGTGGTGGCCTTATTGAGGATTGTGATGATTGGTTACAGGGTTCGGCAATCTCACGAAATATCAAGCGATCAATTTCTTGGGGAGGGCTATGCTTCCGGCGGGGAAACTTTTTAAAAACCCATTTTCATCTAATCCCCGGGGTCTATCGACTGAACCCTTCTTATAACATGGTGTGCATGGCAGAAGATGAGAAGTAAGCTTAAATTACACCTCCAGGCGTCCCTGTTCCGTACATTGGTGGGGAACCCAGACTTCCCCAAATGGGGACTCCCCCAAAAGGTTTTTTTCTTTTAAGAGGGGGGGGCATCACCTCATTTTCCCACTCTTAACAGACACCAAACCCCTTTCGCTGGAGACACTCAGGCACGATAACCTCAGGGGGGAGATTCTTTTCTTCACTACCAAGCGCACATATATGACTAAACTTCTACCCCAAATTTTCCCTGGGGTGGGCCCAGGGACAATAAAACACTGTTCACAGTACAATGGAAGGGGATTGACAGCTCTTTATTTTTTTCAAATTTAAATATTTTTTATTAACATCTTTCTTTTAACAATACAAGATAATACAAGTTACCAAAAGAATATGAAAAAAAGGCATAAGGAACAAAACCAGCAGTACTGGGTTACATATATATATAAAGACCTTTGTCAGTAAGTGCAGTAAGAAAAGCATACAGCAAGTCACATACAGCTGGAATCTTCACCAAATCGGTTCCCACTGCATGATCTAAGATAATTTGACCTACTCTATCCTACCAAAATAAAGAGGAAATAATAATAAGAAAAAAGAGTACAGAAAAGGGACAAGGGGTAGGAAAGTGCTGGGCTCAACAGCTCATTGTTTTTACAAACTGATGCATGCCCCGCTCGACTACTCACTAACTTATATGGTGCTCACTAAATGGGACAGGGATGATCCCACACTGGAGCTCTCTACCCTACTCAAGGCACTTAACAATAGCAACAAATTCCTATCCTCCAGTAGATATTGGGAAATGTCCCTTCAGCTATATTGCAGAGCCTACGTCACTCCAATCAGGGGCCACAAGATGGGTATCTTTGATACCTATCGGTGTTTCCGATGCGGGGGCTCAGGGGCGGACATTTTTCACTGCCTATGGAGCTGCCCAGCTATCCAAGTTTTCTGGAGGCGAGTAATGGCCTCCACGAGATACTATTTAACGAATTACCTCCCCCATAACCCGCTATTTGCCGTATTTGGCCACATAGATATTCATAGATATTGTGCTCCGGGGAGTAGAAAACTGTTGCATATGGTGTCGGCAGCAGGTGTCAAAAACTATCATAACGCCCTGTACGGGACCCGCCAGCCTGTTTTGACCATTCCTAGACACAAGCCCTCATTTTGAAATCTGACATGTGTCAATTTAATGTGAGAATACTTTTGACACTTTACCTATCCATGTGTATTCAGAGATGTAAGTTCTCTGACAACATTGTGTTTAAGTTAGTAAGAAATTTTTATTCCATTACAATCCTTGTTTGTTTTGTGAAAAATATCAAATATTTCAATGAAAATTAGGAAAAAATAGCAGATTTTTATTGAAAAGTGCAAAAGTTCTGCATGCAAGACAGATTATTTAATCACTCACAAAAAGGTTTATAACTAGCATCTACCGATATGTCCACTATATTTTGTCAAATTAATTTCTTTAAAGTCTTTTTTTTTTTTACGACATTAGAGGGCTTAGAAAATTAGGTTAGTAATTTCTCACATTTTCAAAGAAAATTTGCAATATACATTTTGTTAGGGACCACTCCAGTTCTGACGTGGCTATGAGGGTCCTTGCATGTTAGATACCAGCCCGATAAGTGACGCCACCGTGAGAAACAGACCGCCATTATACATATTTTTCACAACACAATTTAGGAAGTTTGATAACCCTTTAGATATTTCATACAGAAATTAAAAGCAAAGTGAGGTAAAATTTCAAAACTTTCACTTTTTTTGCTAGATTTTCAAAATTTATTCCATTAAGTTCACTGAATAATACGGTAAATGTGACATAGGTAAATGATGGCAACTTAATATCAAATTCCCCCAGACAGTGCCATTTTTAGAAATATCCCATATGCGTGGCCCTAGTGATTATTTTGCTCACCATAAGCCCCAGAAATAGAGGAGCCACTACTATACTCAGGGGACCTCATTTTCACAATACATTTTTTTATGGCTCATTTCAAGGTTGGGGACACCCTAGAGTGCATAAAACTTAATAAACACCCCTAAATAGATCCTCAAATATGGAAACTACACCCCTTTAGGAAGTATATCCAGGGTAGGCATTGAGTATATAGACCCCACAGGTGTGATTCACCTCAAAGTATTTTTAGCATAAGGCTGTGAAAATTAAAAACATTTTTTTCCAATAAATCTGCAATTTGTTAGCTTAAAATGTTTCATATATACAAGGAGAATCCGTGGAAAAAAAGAACCATAAAACTTCTTGTTATCGCGAATTTCTTCCAAGTTCGGGCATACCCTACATGTGGATTGTAAAACTGCTGTGCGTGGGTGCAATGGCATGGCGTATAAGGGAGGAGGAAGCGCTAATTGGCTTTTGGAACACAGATTAGGTGGGGCCATGTCGCATGGTTTCAAAGCCCCCAAGTAGCAGAAACAGGCAAACATTCCAGAAGTCGCCCCATTTTGGATTCAACACTCCCAATCAGGGATCTTCACTAGGGATGATTCTGCATTATTAGTCACAGAGGTGTTCCATAGCTTTTTTTTTTAAGCATTGGGCAATGAAAATGGGGAGGAAAAACGCAGTTTTGTCATATGTTTTTTTGAGTTTCAATTTTACACGATTCCAGCGCGTGCATTGTAAATGATGTGATAACTTTACTAGGGGGTCGGTACAATGTACATATGATATAGATTTTATATATTTTTTTCTGTTTTTATTACTTTTAAAACATTAAAAAACACGTCTAAAAAAAAATTGGGCTTTTTATGTTGTCCTATTTTTACAGCCAAATTTTTTTTATTTTGCTTTTTTGCAAAAGCTGGGGTTTTTGGGTTTTGTTTTTTGGGGGTTGAGTTGAAGTTTTTTTTTGGAAACCTTTAATTGGGTGCATATGATGCTATTTTTTAAAAACAAAATAAAGGCCAATTTTTGGTAGTTTTTTTTATTTTTATTTTTTATAGGGGTCCACTGTAGGGTATATTTGACATGGTATTTTACCCCACCCAGGCAATACGATTAAAACCGATACCCAATTTTGTATTTTTTTTTATGTTTTACCTTGCTTTTATACAAAAAAAAACATTTTTTTTTAAACCCCAAAAAATACTTTTTTGGCATCGCCAAAAAGCCCCTGAGAGCCTTTAACTTTTAAAATTTTTTTTGTGTTTTGGAGCTGGGGAGGGACTTGTTTTTTGCGAGATAGTTAAACGTTTTTTTATTAATATCTTTTTTTGGGGGCACAAGGTTTTTTTGGATCGCTTTTAAATCCATTTTTTGGAGGCCGGGGTGAAAAAAAATACGCAATCCCTAGTAGTTTTTTTTATTTTTTTTTAAAACATGGCTCACCTTTGCAGTATCCGTGAAAATTTTAAAAGTTTTCCCTTTTGGGTCCTATAAATTAAGGCGATACCCTTTTTTATAATTTTTTTTTTAAATGTTGAAGCATTTAAAAAAAAAGAAAAAGTGTTTTTTTAGTGTGAAAAACCCAATTTTTAAATTGCATCGCAAATTTTCCCTTAAGCTACCGTATATACCGGTTTTTAAGCCCCAAATTTTTCAAACCCAAAAAATGAGCTGAAAAACCTACCCCGGGTTATACTCGAGTCACTGGGGCGGCACTTAGGGGCCCGGGGAGGCCCGGGTGCCCCCCCCCCCCCCCCAAAAAGGGAAAAAACCAATCCCCCAAGTTATTTTTGCGACAACCCCAGGGGGCGCATATAACAAAAAGGGCCCGGGGGGGCCACAGTGTCCGGGGCCTGCGCTGGCCCGGGGACTGTCCCCCGATCCCTTCACCTCCATGTATTCCACCCCCGGCGCACAAAAGGGGAAGGGGTACCACTGCGGGGGACAGAAACCCCAGCACTCCCTGCTCCCCCAGGGGGCCCCGGGCGGCCGCAGACCCCCGGGCCCCCAGTTTTTCCTTTTTTCCCTTGGGGCGGCCTTATGACCCTCCACCCGCCTGTGCCGAAAGATTCAGGAATCGCGCGGGAGGGCCGAAGAAACGAGGGGGTGGAAACGCCCGGGAAAACGGGAAACAGCGGGGCCAGGTAATTGGGTTGTTTTTTTTATTTTTTTTAAAAATGACAATTTCCTGCCTACAGCTGCCCATACCTGCCTAAGCCGGCCCCTATACCTGCCCACAGCTGACTATTAAACCCGCCTACAGCTGCCCATACCTCCCCACACTGCCTATACCTGCCTACAGCCGCCCCATTTCCTGCCTACACTCCCTATAAATTTCCTACGCGTTCCTAACCTGCCCTATACCCTGGGCCCACACTGCCCATACCTGCCTACCGCTTCCTATAACCCCGCCCATAAACCCGCCCACAGCTGCCTAAACCGCCCCATAAAACCCGCCTACAGCTGCCCATAAACCTTCCCTACACCTGCCTTTCAACTGCCCTATACCTGCCAAAAGCTGGCCCCCATACCTGGGCCACAGATCCTATAAACCCGCCTACAGCCAGCCCTATACCTGCCCTAACCCCCTGCCCAAAAGCTGCCTAAACCTGCCCCAAAAGCCGGGCCCCAACCTGCCTCAGCCGGGGCCCCAAAAACCTTTCCCTAAAACCGGCCCACAGTTCCTATTTCCTGCCTACAGCCTGCCCTATTTCCTGGGCCCACACCCCCTCCCTATAAACCCGCCTACAGCCGGCCCTAACCCGCCCTATACTTTCCTACAGCCCCGCCCTAAAAAACCTTTCCTTTTGGGGCCAAATTCCTGCCAAATTTCCCCTATGGGGGGCCCTATAACCTGCCTATTACCTTTTATTGGGGGCCAAAAACCGCCTATAAACTGCTTATGGGGGACATATAACCCGCCTATTACATGCCTAAGGGGCCCCTATACGTCCATTTTTTGGGAAAAATACCTCCAAACCTGAAATAGGGCCCTATATCCGCCCCATAATTGCCTATGGGGGGCATTAAAAATGCCTATGGGGAATTTTATTGGGATCCATTTTTATTTTTTTAAAAAAAACCAGTAGCTCTTTCATTTTTTTTACCCTAGGCTATACTCGATTTAATAATATTTCCCGTTTTTTTTTTGGGGGAAAATTTGGTTCCCGCTTAAATTTCTTGTCGGCTTAATACCCCGAGTAAAAAACCGGGGTTTAAAAAATTTTTTAATTTTTTTCCCTATTTCAGAGCCGTTTAAAGGGCTTTTTTTTTTCGGGGTAACTGACGTTTTAATTGGGAAAATACTTTTGGCCTTTTTTGAGTTTTTTGATCGCTTTTTATTCCATTTTATTGCTGCGGGGTGAACAAAAAATCTTAATTTTTGTTAATTTTTTTTTTTGTTTTTTTTTTTTTGGGGGGGCGTTTTACCGTTTCGGGTTAATTTTAAAATGACAGATTTATAGGGCAGGTCCCTTACGAATTGGGGGCATAAACCCAAAAATGGGGTTTTTTTTATTTTTTTTTTAATTTTTTTTTGGGACGATTGCCGTTTGTAAAGGGGAAAGGGCGGTTTTAAAGTATTTTTTTTTTTTATTTTTCGTTTTTTTGTGTTTTTTAAAACCCTTGTTTTTTTCCCCTTTTTTTTTTCTTTTTTTTAAATTTTTCCCCCGTTTTTTTTTTTACATTTCCCCAAGGAATAAAGGAAAACAATAAGGGAATTCCCTACATAGCTTGGGTTTTGTGCACTGGTTCCTATGGAACCCAAATTGGGCAAGTAACTGTGGGGCCCCTCCAAAAAAACAGGGGCACTTTCCCGGGCTTTGTGACCACAGAAAAACCCGAAAAGGGATTCTCTGGGGGAATTTTCCCGCCCGCCCCTGCCCGTCTGTCAGAAGGGGAGGAGCTGCACGGGGGAATTTCCCGGGGTCCGGCGCGCTGCCGCCGACAAGGGCGCAGGGGGGTACGATCTCCTCCTGCGCCTCTTTTTATTTCGACCCGATTTATTTGCATAATTTAAAAAGGGTTTAAACCCGGGGCCCCCCCCCCCGGAGCGATCCGGGGTCGGGGCCGACGCTGCGGGATGTCAGCTGTAATATACAGCTGACACCCCCGCGCCGATTGCGCGAACTCTGCTTTAGAGTTTGCGCGATCCTCAGGACGTATCCATACGTCCAGGTGCATTAACCCCCAAACCACCTGGACGTATGGATACGCCCAAGGTCGTGAAGGGGTTAAACACCTGGATAAAGGTCCCCCCCTCCCCATTTAAACTGTTTTTAAAAAAAAACTCTCCTTTATAATGAAGATGGACTGGGTGGAGGCCGCAGGCAGAAAGGAAACACACACAAAAATTCTTTATCCCACTGTTACCAATAAGAATTCAGAACGCTATTAGGGAGTGCTTCAGTTTATAAACTTGGTTTCAAATACAGACATTGTTGTGTGACCCCCCAATTTGATGCTGGGCAGAGACGCTAGGTACAACTATTGCTCTGCTTTTGGAGATGAGGCCTTTGGATTGAGTAATTGGACCGAGTTGATGGATCAGACCTGAAGTAAGGGAGTCGAAACACGCGACTGATCTGAGGAGGAGGTGGTAGTGGGGGCGAGCCCGGAGAACTGGAGGGGAGGGAGTTCACAGTTAAAGTATTGTGAAACTTTTAACGGGGAAATTTGATATGTTGTCGCTGGTATTTGGGTAACAGCAAGAATGACTGTACGCTCTGTTTTATGAGTGTAATATATGGTATGTTTTGATCTCAATGTTTAATGTTCGGGGGAAGTGGGAGAGGGGGGAAAAGTTTGAAAAGTCGCATTCCGGAGTGTAATTTTGTGGATTCTTTTCTACATGGATGCTTCTATGGATCATTGCACGTATGTGATTTCTATATGTATGATCTGTACATTTATTGCTTGCTCTGGATTGTGTGATAAAAAGATTTAAAAGAAAAAAGAATGTACATGTGAAGCTAACCCGCATCCAAATTAATGGAGAAAATTGTCTTTGTTAATACAAAAATACTTACCACAAGTATCGACTCAGATTTCTGCCATGGATTACAAGATGCATTTTTTTCCAGTAGAAAAAGTCTGACACGTGAACCCCACCTGATAGTAAATCTCTTGCAATGGACTTTTGTGTTCTGTGAAATTATTATTCTTAATGTTGTAATGATGATGTTTATTGGGAGGTGCGTGCATCCGATGTGCTGTCGGGAATGCCCTGAAAGAGGCTGCACGCGAAACCCTCAGCTCTGCCGAAGAACCAGAGTTCCACATGGTTTTTAAGTTAGCAATGCCATATTTATCACCCTAATGAATCTTAGATTATGGAACTGATGTCTGACATATGATTTTTTAAGTGATTATTAATAAAGAAGATTTTTTATATATTTCGCTACAACTTGGATTGAGAGCTGGCTTTTTGCCTGCATTTTCTACGTTTGGGGCATGGAGTCTAGCCCCCTGCCGGGTCTCTTCCAACTGGTTTAGTCTCAGGTGAGC
Organism: Phyllomedusa bahiana; assembly: GCA_025379985.1. NCBI lineage: Eukaryota > Metazoa > Chordata > Amphibia > Anura > Hylidae > Phyllomedusa > Phyllomedusa bahiana. The sequence goes on along the minus strand of JAODAL010031108.1, from coordinate 28,277 downwards.
TGGTCGTTACCATTTTTTGTTCTTTCTGTTGTTGTTTTTAAATTGAGTGTTATGATGCAACTTTGGGAGAATTTGGAATAAAAATAATTGCTGTTTGTCTCCATTTCCAGGTGATCCGCACTATGGGTCACATGCATGAAAACTGTCTAAGAATTTCTTTGTTGCCCATAGCAACCAATCAGAGCCCATAGCAAACAATCAGAGCTCATAGCGACCAATCAAAGCCCATAGTCACCAATCAGAGCCCATAGCAACCAATCAGAGCTCAGAGCAACCAATCGGGGCCCAGAGCAACCAATCAGAGCTCATAGCGACCAATCAAAGCCCATAGCAACCAATCAGAGCTCAGAGCAACCAATCGGGGCCCAGAGCAACCAATCAGGGCCCAGAGCAACCAATCAGAGCTCACAGTGACCAATCAGAATTCACAGCCACCAATCAGCCCATAGCAACCAATCAGAGCCCAGAGCAACCAATCAGAGCCCAGAGCAACCAATCAGTTGCTATGAGCTCTGATTGGTTACAATAAGCTTTGTTTGGTTGCTATGGGCTCTAATTGGTTGCTATGGGCTGTGATTGGTTGCTTTAGGCTCTGATTGGTTGCTGTGGGCTCTGATTGGTTACTATGAGATCTAATTGGTTGCTATGGGCCCTGATTGATTGCTATGAGTTCTGATTGGTCACTATGTGCTCTGATTGGTTACTATGGGCACTGATTGATTACTATGAGCTCTGATTGGTTGCTATGGGCTCTGGCCTGGATCACCAAAATCATATCAACCTGCAGAATACAGATCATTTATACCGAATAGTGATTGCCATAAAAACAAAATATCTGCAAAGATGGTGCAAATAAGTTTTTTTTCACATTTCATTCTACTTACATTTTTTATTTATTTTTTTTTTGGGGGGGGGTCCAGTATATTGTCAATGGCAACATTAAAAAATACATCTTGTCTCGCAAAAAACATATGTTTATGCAGATTGAAAAATAAAAAAGTTATGGATCTTGGAATTCAAGGCGGAAAAAAAAAAACAAAGAGCCCAAAAATGATGCCAAGTTGTTATGAAGGGGCTGAGCACTGCGTCTTTTATCTCTCCCTGTTTGGGTGGGTGCACAGACAGTACTAGATTCCTCTTCAGTAGGGAGGAAACAGAAAGTGGGAGCCAGAACCTGTAGACCCACCCTCAGCATGAACATGAAGTGTGAGCCTGAATCTGTAGAACCACCCACAACCTGAACACGAAGTGGGAGTCTGAAGCTGTAGAACCTCCCACAGCCTGTACAGAAAATGGGAGCCTGAAGTTGTAGAACCACCCACAACCTGAACACGAAGTGGGAGCCTAAAGCTGTAGAACCTCCCACAGCCTGTACAGAAAATGGGAGCCTGAAGCTTTAGAACAGCACACAGCCTGAACATGAAGTGGGAGCCCGAAGCTGTAGAACCACCAACAGTTTGAACATGAAGTGGGAGCCAGAAGCTGTAGAACAACCAACAGCCTGAATAGGAAGTGGGAGCCTGAAGTTGTAGAACCACCCACAGCCTGAACAGGAAGTAGGAGCCTGAAGCTGTAGAACCATCAGCAGCCTGAACAGGATGTGGTAGCCTGAAGCTGTAGAACCACCCACAGCCTACACAGGAAGTAGGAGCCTGAAGCTGTAGAACCAACAACATAGTGAACAGGAAGTGGTAGACTCCAGCTGTAGAACCACCCGCAGCCTGAACATCAGGTGGTTGCCTGAAGCTATAGAGCCACTCACAGCCTGAACAGGAAGTGGGAGCCAGAAGCTGTAGAACCTCCAACAGCCTGAACATGAAGTGAGAGCCAGAAGCTGTAGAACCACCAACAGCCTGAACATGAAGTGGGAGCCTGAAGCTTTAGAACCACCCGCATCTTGAACAGGAAGTGGGAGCCTGCAGCTGTAGAACCACCCGCAGCCTGTACATAAAGTGGGAGCCAGAACTTGCCCCCAACAGCCCAACATGAAGTGGGACCCCATAAGTGTAAAACCCACCCACAGACTAACAGGAAGGGGGACCCTGAAGCTGTAGAACCCGCCCATAGCCTGAACAGGAAGTGGGAGCCTGAAGCTGTAGAACCGCCCATGGCCTGACCAGGAGTGGAAGCCTGAAACGGCCTTACCGGAAAAATGGAAAAAAAGGATTTAAAAAAATATTAAATGTCACCAAAACCTAAACCCAATCACTATGCGTTTACTTAAAAAAAAATACAAACAGTCTCCATCTCTTAAATTTGCGGTGCAGCACCATTTTCTGCACCAATAACTTGGTTGTTCTACCACCAATGGACCTGAGCGATGGTGCTTTTTTGAAAGGCTGAAGGGTAGTTTTTTTTGGTCCATTTTGGATAGATGAAACTTTTGATCACTTAGTTTTTTTTTTTTTCTCGGTGTCAGCAAAAGGAAAAATGAGTTATATTTTAAAGATAGACATTATGGATGCGGCGACACCAACTATGTGTAACTTTTATTTTTTTATTTGTAAAATGTCAAAAGGGGAGTAATTTGAACTCTTAATATTTTTTATTATTTTTTGTACTTTTAAATTTTAATTTTTTTATTTAACATTTAGTCCCATAGGGTACTTGACCACTAAGGGGCTCGATCGTCTGTACACTCTTCTGCCTTGTACAAACCATGCATATGGGAGTACCAAAATGTTGGTTCTATTACTTTCTGCCAGGAAGTAGTAGAAACGAAAATATGCAACTATTGAAGCCTTCATTTGGATTTCAGTTGCCATGTTAAAGGGGTTTTCTCACTAGGAAGATTAGCTTTCAACTCAAACAGAGGTTTCTATGGTAGCCTGCATACCTGTTATCTGATTAGCTGAGAGCAGGAGAGATGTTATCCCATGGACAGACTGACAGGGACAGAACTGTCAGTGAACTAATTAGATTAAACATTATCCACAGTAAATAAAAGGTACAAGTGCTGTGAGCTCTGAGAAGCATGGATGTATCTTTAATTGTGTTAAAGGTAACAACCTCATGCTCTGTCAGTGGAGACAGTGTTAGTGCAAAACTGCCTGTCAGCCAGTGATTCCGTGAGCTGAGAAAACCCCTTTAATGGAACGGCACCCTGTAATATCCCCGCCCTGTGACAATCTAAAGGGTTAAACAGCAGGAAACAGAGACAGCTCATTTCCCTGCTGCTAGCTCCAATGAGTAACCAGCACCTGCCTGCTATGTAGCAGACTTACTGAGTAAGGGTATGTTCATAGACAAGCTTCAAATCTTCCTTGATTGAATATAATATAAAATATGCCTTATTGTTTACACGAAGTGTGAGTCATTTTTTTGGTGCAAATATGACCGTGGAAACGTGACTTGTCAATTTTTGAGGAATTTTTTGCTTGTAAAATCCCCACAGTGGAGATAGGATTTTTCAAAATACGTCTCTAATCAGGTGTTTTTTTAAGCTGATTTGGAAGCTGATTTTGAAGCATAAATTTACACCTCAAAAATACGCTGTGTGAACCAGTACCAGTATGTCCATTGCCAGTAAGGGGTTAAAGTAGTCCTTATGAGGGGGATCCTGGAGCATGACCTTCTCTTTTATTGGAAAAAGCCCGAGGTACACCCTCTACATATTGAAACTAATGATATATTAGAAATGCTGATTAGCTGAATCCTATAGATAAAATGGTACAGGCCATTCAGATTAATATCATCTACTTTATTTACTTTATTTGGTAAAAGATTATTTTTATGTAAAATACATGACACATTGCTAAGCTTATCTTAATAAAAAATAAATTACTTGTTCCATCTACTTGCTTGCGGTTTCAGAAATTTTAGACTTAAAAGTTGTAAAATATCTTTACAGAACTGAATCTAAACAGACTTCTGATTTATTTCATTATCCCTCAGCAAATTGTATTTCGCTATATCGAAGATCTTTTGAAACAAATATGAGGAATATAATAAGGTTTTATTTTTAGTCAAAATCTATTCTCAGTTCCAGGGCACCTTTATCAGTTTCTACCACAGATTGTGAATATGCTTATGCCCATGTTATATAATGCTAAAAACCCAACTAAAAATAGTTTAAAAAAAAGAATTCAATCCCAGTCATTCCCTGTAAGCATATAATATTATAAACGAGCTAAGAGCAAGACGTAATAGTAAAAATCATTGAGGATCAAAGAATTAACATAATGCTGTACAACCTAAAATCAGCAATTCTGTTGTAGAAAATTCATTTGGGTTAGGTGACATTGAATATTTTCTTTACACTGAGTAGAGCTTGGTCTTTGGTTATTGTTCCCCAGCTGGATGGCAGATCAGCCGGTTCTGCACGATACTCATTAGCAAACCCTTTGTTGAATTGTATGAAAATGTATTTCCAGTAATCTGAGGACTCAATGCTGGGGTCGGGTTGGATGTTCCAGTCTGGATAGTAAGTGCGATACTTTTTGTATGGGTGAGGTTTCCATTCTGTGTCTGAATTCTGAAATGTAACTTCGGATACAACACCTGTGGTACAAATGTCAGGGACCAGTTTTGTACTAATGGAACGCCTATATTGTCCAAGCCCTCTGGGTCTATGGACGGATGCAAAGTGCTCCTTGTGGTCACCACCTCCGGCCTCACAGGGGACTTTACAGAATGGACACTGATGTCCACATCCAATCACCTTCCTGCACAGCTCATCCTGAGGCTTCAATGTGACTCTGGAAAGTACTGAACTCAAGCTCATAGACTTCAACTCTGATAAAATTTGCTCCTTTGTGTTTACTAGGAAGGACTGAACTTCTGAGGAAAACTGCCCCACGTCAGAAGTATTACCAAATAAAATAACTTTTAACTCATTCTGTGGAATCACTAATTCTGTATGTAACTTATCACAGAGATTCTTCAAAAACTGCGAGATTGTTGTGCTTGTTAAACAAGTTTTATCCTGAAGAACATTTTGGACATTCTCACAGATTTTGCTCAGAAGTTCTTCATGAAAATCCTCCAAGCTTTGTTGATCGCTATATTTTTTTAAAATGTAATTTACTATCCACTCCTCTGAAAATTTCTTGTATGAACAAAGATATTGTACATATTTCTGGAAAGACATTTCCTCCAGCAAATTCTCCAGCATGGTGTACTGGAAAAAGGTTCGAGTGCTGAAAATCCTATTGTCAGGACTATGTAAGACATCATCCACTACTTTTTCTCCGAGATGACAGAACACATACTGGGTGATAGCCGGACGGAGACATTGCTCACAGAATTGTTTGGCTCTGCTCTGGCTTTCGTCTTTTTCTTTGAACATATTAAGAAATGTCAAGAAATACTGAGGTTTAAGTTCATCAAGGCAATTGCTTGGGTCATTCTTCTGGACAAACCTATTGTGCATCTCCTGAAATACATTAGCTGCTTTTCCAAAGATGAAGAGTTTAATATCCACCTCAAACTGTAATGAGAAGTGAATTTTTATTACATCTTTATGTCTAAGCTCTTGATTGATTGTCTGCAGAAGTTCCTGACAATAGGTGTCATCATAGTCATCATCACTATTCCACCTCTCTGTGATGTAGGCATCGCACATCTCTATCAGTGAGTTGGCAAATTCCTCTAGTTTGATATGTGCTTCATTACCAGGCCTAAATGTATTTACAACTGTTCTCCACCAGGACAGATCAATGTGTTTTGTGTCCGTCTTCCACTGCACATAGGTTGATAGACTCTTTATGTTTGCTACCCTTTGGTTAATAGCTGATCCTTTGCTGCTCAGGTCATTTATCACATACTGTAACATTGCTTGACTTACATTACGCTGTTTGATCCTTACAGTCTGAACACTTGACAATGTATTTTTCCACATCATCCTAAATTCCACTTCTATTTCCTGAGTAGTCATTTTATGTTTCCTGTGTCTTCCACCTTCCAGAAGTTCTGTAATTTTTTCTTCTATTAACTGCTGATACTTATTCTGGATACGTTGAACTTCAAACTTTCCTTTCTGGAGAGAAATAGATCTGTCACACTTGCTGATGGCCTTTCTCTCTAGCTCCTTTTTTAGAAATGTTACGCTCATTCTAAAATCTTCTCGATGTCGTTCTACAAGATGAGCATTTTCTGTCTTTTTGTCAAAGTAGTTTTCTAGTTGGTCCAGTGTCTTTTTTTCCTCCTCAGTCAGCAGCTGATGAAGGTCATTCATATACTGATCATATGTTTCTTTATCCAAACCTTCTGCCATCTGATTTTTTATGTTGTTTTCTGTAATATTGATCCATTTGTAAACTTTTTTTTGGAATTCCCATTCCCAAAGAGAGAACTGCATAGACAATTTACCATACGCTTCTGCCACCAGACTGTTTCTAAAACTAAAAATAAATTTCTCATGTTTTACAGCCTTCCACAAACTTTCCACCCATGTAATAAAGTCCTGTATATTACAAGGAGCATTTTGGGTTTTCATGAATGTAAATAATTCCTGCTTCAGCTTATAAACATTTTCACTGTAACCAAAATTGACAGGAGCCATTGGAGGAACCCCGTGCCATAAGCCTGGGATGTACCAGCTGTGCCTCTCCAGATCATAATCCATCACGTCACTAAAACTTGTGATTCCAATTTTCTTTTCCATTTTTGCAGCCACTTTTGTCATTTCATTCAGCTGTTCTAGAAGTTTCTTCCTGTCTCTCATATTCTTGTCATGGGCGGACACATCACTCACATTCTGATGGACAAACTGGCAGTTGGGTTTCTTCCCAATCTCCTTCATCCTAAGAAATGCGTGGACCACAATCTGTAGAATATCTTTCATCTCTGTGGTATTTTCCATGGCCATGTTGACTATGGTGATGTCACTCAACCCAACTACCAATGTGGCCAATTCATTGTCATGTTCATAACTGTCCTCCAGAGAAGCCAATTCAGGAGCTTTCAACCCTTCAGTGTCGATTACCAGAACAAATTCGCAGCCAATCTCTTCCTGAAAAGTCTCCTTCACTTTAATCAGAGTCATGAAGGCTCCTCGTGTGCATCGCCCACTGGCCACAGGGAACTGTAGACCAAACATGGTGTTCAGAAGGGTGGACTTCCCCGTACTCTGCACTCCCAGCACAGTTATCACTCTCATCCTACATCGTCCCCCAGTCTTCTTATCCAGCTGAGTCAGGACATCTGTTATCCATTGTAAGTGAATGTTGGAGGCATCTCCATCAATCAACTCCAATGGGAACCCATTGAGGAGAAGGTTAGAGGCAATTTTTGGCAATCCAGCAAACTGTATTCTGCCTTCAGGAAGTGATCTTTGCTTTATCATGGAGCATTCAGCCTCATAAAACTGCCCCAACTCCCGGAGAAAATGTTCAATCCCTAATGAACTCTCTGAAATCTTCTGGTCTATTTGTTTGAGTTCCTTTGAATTATTGGAATTTTTGCCACATTTTTCCTTGTATTCAGCTTGCAGTGCAGACACATTATTTCTAGATATTGCCTCCAGTTCCAGCTTTAACCATTTCAGGAAATATTGTCGCTCAACCTGAGACAAATGTGTGATTGCATTAATAAACAGCATTATACCCTCAGACAGATCGTGCTCATTTTGTTCTTTGTGCAGAGCGATGCGTTGCTCTACGAGGTCATCCTGATATTGTTGCACATCCTTCCCTTCTAGATTTGTCATCCTGCAAAGTTCTTTTTCTATTTTAGACAATTTCTTCCATAGATCTCCCTGTAGATTCAGTGTCTTCTTCTTATACTCTTCCACATTGTCTATAGCTGAAGTAATATTTAGGGCACATGCTCTCGCCTTCTGACACTCCGGGGAGTCTTCGTCCACATCAATATGTAGTCCCTTTCGTTGTGCTTTTACATTTTCTAGGGATGATTTCTTTGGATTTTCCTTAAAGAATTGCTCTATGCTGTTCTGAATGCTTTTAACATATTCTGCATCATTTGCTTTGCTTCTCTTTACTATAAATTGCTTTTTACCAACTTTTAAATTCTCCAGTAACTTTTTTAAATATCTTTGTGTCTCTGAGCTGACATCTTTTCCAGGACCTGGACTGAAAATGAAATAAAACTTGGTGTCAGAGGGAACACAGGATAATAATAATCTGAATTGTGTGTCGCTCATACTCTCAACAAAAATAAAGGTGGCCGATGAGATTCGGGTGAGAAATGTGAACTGTTCCCAGTTGGACTCCAGGTCTCCTCGTAGGTTGGCCACAGCAATGGGCTCTGAGAAGACATCAGATTTCCCACAAGGAAAGTACCAGGACATTTCCACCAGCCCATCCGATATCTTCCTCTCAATGTTCCCTCCTTCCATGTTGTCATGTATGAAGAAGTCATGGTGCTGTTGAGCTGGGTTAAGGATCTGGTTTAGTAGTTTAGATTTAGATAATTTGTTTGGCCCCAGCCTGACGAAGGAGAAGATCGGCATTTCAATATTCACCACGTTGTCTTCTCTGAACCCTTTGCTGTCTGCTAGTGACTGAGGTCTCCATTTCTTCACAATGTCTCTCATAGCCCAAAGCATAAAGGTGCAGCCTGAACCATCCCCAGCGGGAAGCAAGAGGGGAACTGCAAACTGGCACATGGACATTTTAGGTATGATTTCCTGCTGTAGAAATGGGTCAGAACAATGAAGAAGTACACAGAGGACATCAAGTGGATGGATGGAACATGAAGGATCTTCTACATCATTCACAGAAAAAAACAATTCATTGTCATCATCTGGTTCTTCTTTAACCGACTGTTTCTGGAGTTGAATATTTCTTGCCGTTCTGTTCATCCCTATAATTTTTGTCAAGAAATGCCAGGGAATGTCTTCAATACACTGGGGTTCATCAATGAGAAGATTATCTGCTCCAATGCTAAGCACATCTCCCAATGTCAACTTTGACTCCAAACGTTCTTCCATGTTCATTTGTTCTAAGAGTTCCTGAAAACTCCTACACCGCTCTGTGGAAAGAGCAATAGGAAAACATGACTTTAGGATTATTCTGAACATTATATAATTATACAATTGTTTGCAAACCTCAGGCAGAATTTCTAAGCTGTGTCAATTATGGAACATGAGTCAGGTGAAGTCATTTATGTTAACCACAGAATCATGTGTGTACTTTAAAGAGCATAACTGGAACTCAGAAGGGGTATTGTTTCTTATTGGGGAGGGGCACCATGTCGGTGTGTGAGGATTTAGTCACCTTTTCCACCTCACTGGGCATTTTGCATATAACAAAGGTTTATGGGAAAAGAGCTTAACAGAGTGAGATGGAACTGATGGGTTTATATGCACACTGGCTTTGTTTCATTGTAATCTATTGTCTGTGTATTAAAAGTCAATATGACTGGTATCACAATGGCCACATGAGTTTCCCAATAAAATCGTAATATCACCAGAAAACAATCAAACAGTCCACACCAGTATTCTACTTCAGGACATAAGAACATGGGAAAGGACTGGACTAAAGTTAAAAAGTCACTTATCTGGTACATGCATGTCTTAAAATAGAATGAACCATGAAGATCATACTGTACATTGAAGGGGTGTCATCTAATTGATTATGTTGTATTTAGGATCCATATCACACTGTCTCAAATTCTATGGGCAATACTGTATCTCCATTATAGCTTTATGTAAAGGCGTACAATATTTTCCATTGCAAAATTCTGTATGATTACAGAAGTATTCGTTTCTAAAGGCATTTCTTCTAGTGCTTCCCCCAGCTGTATCCACATAAAGGGATGATTTATCAAACAGAATTTGCCAGAATTCCAGTGTGCCAAAAAGCTGGAGTATATGCTAAGGTGCGAAAATGTATCACTATTCCATAGACCATTTTTAACAGGGTTTTACCACAAAGGCATTTCATGTCCTGCTGTCCTCTCTTCAGCTTTCAGTGTTTTCAAAAGGGAGTATGTAAAATTAGTTTGAACTGCATATCATGTGACCCAGCAGGCTTGACATCACCATGCCTTTCCCCACAGTGTGCTCACTTCTGAATCTGTAGTCAAACAAAGGTCTGTTTACGTAAAGTCAAATAACCTAAACTACAAGAACTATGAGTAGCTATACTGTAGCTGAGAGGTTATCACTTCTGCCTTTCAGCATAGAGGTCCTAGGTTTAAATCCCTGCAGGAACCAAACGTGGATTTTTTTTTTCTCAATGCACAAACCTTTCTTTTTTTTTTTTGAGAGGGATGAATAAATGCCGATAGACTAAAAAACAAGCAGCATGATGATCACTTATCTGTACTGTTTGACTGTTTACTAAGGAGTACAGAGGACAGGTGTAGAATGACAGCACCTGGGGTTGAACACTCGCTCAGCAGTGAGTGTGTGTGATTACTAAGGATTAAAAAGGACAGGGCGGTTGAACATTCGCGCAGCAGTCAGTGTGTGTGGTTACTTAGCAGTACAGAGGATGGGAGTAGAATGACAACACCTGGGATTGAACACTCGCTCAGCAGTGAGTGTGTGTGACTACTAGGCAGGGAATAGACTAATGGTTGCTGCCTGAAAGGAGAGGTGATGTCTGAGCATGTGCAGCCAGAACTGAGGAGCTCTCCTCACTGGTTGTATCCTCTAGAGATGAGCTGTGCACTATTGATCACTAAGGGAGCAGTTAAAACAAAAATGATGTAAAATTTTTAATAATGATGAATGGTGAAAATGTTTATTTTTTAGTTTGCAAACTTCCCACATCAATTTTACTTGGTGGCAAAACCCCACCAAACTAAAAAAGTTTAGAACTTTTCCAAAAACCTTTTTCTTCCATGGAACACCTGTAGTACTGCCAAAATAATTGTGCATAACATTAAAAGAGTTGTACATGTCTACCTGTTGCTGCTGCCACAAGATAAAAAAAAATAATTCTATACCTCTTTGTTCCAGTGCTGTCCTGATAGTGCTCTCACCAGGTCTTCTGTTTACTTCCACTGCCAGCAGTCGGATCATCATCCAATCAGGGGCTGCAGCGGTCACTTACCTTTGCCTGACATCGCTATTCAGAAGTGACTCCTAGTGATGTCAGGCATTGACTTAGAGAAGACAAACTGCACCTTATAACCTGTAACTATCCTCCCCTCCGCACTAACTTTTTAGCCATTAAAGCTAATTTTAGCTGATTAAAGAGATAGAGGCAGAATGTCCTTGGATGGGTGGGGTAGGCCCCAGCTTTATTAATCTTTCTTTAACCTTACACCATAACAGCCTATGAGCTCGGTGTCATACACCACATCTGGAGGAACTGGAGCATGAGACACCAGTTGGGCATTAACCAGATGATGGAGAAAAATGCCAGCTTCAACTTAAAGGGGGTGTTATCACGAAGCAAAGTGGACTGCACAGGTGGGCTCTCAGCTAACTGCATGCCAACCATGTATGAGAATGAGGAGGGCAGTGCTTGCGGTTCCCCATTCACCTTTATGGGAGCTTCCAAATATAGCTGAGTTATATTAGGAACTCCCATAGAAGTGAAAGCACCGCCCTCCTCTTATGTATGGTTGGCTCGTAGCTAGCTGAGAGCCCACCTGTGCAGTACACTTTGCTTCATGATAACACCCCTTTAAGTTGAAGCTGGCATTTTTCTCCATCATCTCGTTAATGCTCAGTGGGTGTCTCATGCTTCGATTCCTCCAAAACTAATAAAAAGAAGGGCATAAAATATTAACCCTTTACCTTTCCAATTGCACCCTTGCAGTCAATAGCAGCCCCACCTTTATGATGCAGCCCCTGCTAGGACATGAATAATTGGCTGCAGTAGTGACGATCCGATTAAAAGTAAGCAGAAGATCAGGAAAAGATGCCCGCAGAGCCAGCCCTGCAATGGAGGTGAGGAGGAAGGCAAGTATGGGTTTCTTATATTCTCAGCATAAAAATGAGATACTAAAAAATAGTTTTCTTATTTTATTGTACAGTAAAGATCTCATGTGAATACAGAAAAGCTGCTCACCTTCAAAAAATACTTGAGACAAACCAGACAGAGCAGGAAACCGAAGAATCATGTTCTCAAGGTGATCGAGGAATGTCTCACATGCGTCTTCTCCATTCTGCAATATGAGGTTCATCAACTCGATGACTCTCTCTGTCTTAGAATTTTTCAAATTTAAATTGAAATATTCCTCCATAGATATGAGTTTAAGGGAGTCCAGTTCATCAACTAAACCGTCTGCATCATCCTCAAATATTTCTACCAGTTTCCATTTCAGGTGTTGGACAATCCTTGAAGGTTCTCTGGTTGGATTCATGGTGACACTTCCTGCAAATACAAAAAAGCATAGCAACATATGTACAATATATCAAGTGGTCATAAAAATCATCCAAGCAACTCCATAGTACTACTGGAGGCAGCCATTGTGTAGCCCCTGACTTCACATGTCAGTCCTTATACTACCTGGATAATGAAAGAAAACAAGGGTCTGTGTCAGCTTACCAGATCCTGATTATGTGCTGCTGGAGGATGCATGGAACAAGCAAAGCCAAGTAATTGTGTAAGCTGAGCACCGAGGTAGGTTTCCCGGAATACAGCGAGTCATGGACAAAAAAACAACTCCAACACCAGTTCAACAACAGATAGTTTACTGAACTTTTCAGGAAAATATGGTGAACAAATTCCCCCAGCACACATTTACAAAGTGGTGAACAAGGCCTTTGTGCCACAGCGAGCCGCCGGGGGTGTATCCTCTGGATGCACCATATATTTACCTATCAACAGAGTTCAGAAAGGCCGAACACCCTTTACCTTTTAATACCGTACAAAAACAGGAACAATCTTGTGTTGTGCAGTTCAAACACGCTTTCGCGGTGGGGCACCGCAACTTACAACTGAACCAGCTCTACCCGCTATCCCCCGGTAAATACCTATAATACAGATTCTCTCACATGCGAACCGGTTGCATAAATAACAGTACTATAGCAAGCCCCATCCCATGTACCAAATCTGGAGGAGTAGTTGGATAAACTCTTATTGCCTGTAACCAAATCTGTCCTAACTAGTCTAACTACAGGCCTGCACACAGTCCTAGGTTCATTGGCGTGCACGCGTTTGTTCCTTGTGTACCTTGCGGTGGCTGGCAGTTGCTGCTCTGAGGTAAAGATCCCCGCTGTTGGAGCCGATATCCAAGATGTAGTCGCTGCTCTCAGTCTCTGCAGAGTGCTTTCCTTCATGGCGCTTTCTTTGCCAACAGCTTCAAAGCGCACAGTTACACTCCTCTCTCTCTCTCTCTCTGGGGGTTCTCGCACTTTAGGGCCCAGATGAAGCAGGAGAGCTGAGTCAATCTTCGCCCAGCGTCTGTCCCCTCCTGATCTCTTTGTGTCTTTTTTACCTGCTCTCACAAAATGACCCCTGCCACATGTCAGTAGTCACATGTCTCTCATTTGCATACACCAGTTTCTGGAGACAGTGGCATCTTGTGGCCAAACCCCAGAATGCAACAGAATACTTTACAATTATAAGTCACACATATGATTTTACTGAGTGACCATGATGACGATGGTCCACTATCCCACAATTGAATAGACAAAAAGTACTGTGAGTATTTGAACGTGGAGACTCCTGCATCCCAAGCCACAGCTCTTCCCACTGAGCTATTTAGTCTTCTGGTCAGCTTCTCTGCTGAATCTTGCCTAGTTCCCTGTTTTCTCAGCTTTGGTCCTTGATCTCCTGGTTTGCTCCACCAATGGTTAATTTTGACTTCCTATTTAAGCCCCAGCCTTGTGAGATTATTGTGCTCTACTGGTAATCTAGCGGCTCCTGTTCTGGTGTTTGCACTGATTGCTGTTGTGCAGTGACCTTTGGCTTTCCTCCTGACTATGCTTCCTGCCTGCTCCCCAAACTGACGCTGCTCGAACTGTGCACTGACTATTGGCTTCCTCCTGACTATGCTTCCTGCCTGCTTTTCAAGTACTGAAACTGTCCTCACGTGTACCGACCTCCGGCTCTGCTGACCATGCTTCCTACAAGTAGGTACCCTAGTAGTTACAACATAAGACTCCAAACCAAATCCAGATTGCAACAAGTACAGGAACAGCATTCAGTCCAATTAAAAATAAAAAAGACTTTTATTAACTTGGCATGGTCCACAAGCTATGATCTGATCATTAGAAATCCCTGACAGGTTTTAGTTTTTACTGTCTGGGTGTTACAATATACAGACTAGAGGTCCCAGTTCCCATAAAGTAAAATTCAGGCTTAAGGTTTACTTATTTTGTCCTAATATCTCAGCTTATCATATTCAATGTGGCCAAAACAACATCAGCCAGTTAGGCTGGACTAAAGCCCAGTTCACACATATGTCAGAGGTTATGTCCAAAACAGCACTGGATCCATTACATGAAGGACAACGACGACACCTGATGGATCCCATCGACTACTATTGTGTTGATGAGGTTTCCATCATGGGGTCTGTCATTTTAACAAAAAAAATAGAGCTCAGGGATTATGATTAGTGATGAGTGAACAGTAAAATGTTCGAAGTCAAACTTCTAACAGTAGTGCTCATCGATTCGAAGTTCAATTCGAACCCCATTGAAGTCAATGGGAGAAGATGTCCTGGTTATTTTTTATACCTATACAGGTGAGGAGAAGCTGTAATTACCATCCATAACAGTAAACTGGATACATGGAACAACTTAGGGTGACGTCCAAAAATTGGCGGTGCTACGTCAGTTTTTAGGAGCATTAAATAAGTGTAAAGTGCGCCAGAAAGTCCGACCCTATCAAAAATCTGGCATCAGGTATACCTTGCATAATAAACATAATGCGCCTAAAAATTATGCGCGATGCGCCTCTATAACGCAATGCGCCTGTTGAGGCGATAGCATATCATTACAAGTGTATGTGTTAGGTGCATATCACATAATATTACAAGTGTATGTGTTAGGTGCATATCACATAATATTACAGTGTAAATGTGTTAGGTGCATATCACATAATATTACAAGTATATGTGTTAGGTGCATATCTCATAATATTACAAGTGTATGTGTTAGGCGCATATCACATAATATTACAGGTGTGTTAGGTGCATATCACATAATATTACAAGTGTATGTGTTAGGTGTATATCACATAATATTACAAGTGTATGTGTTAGGTGCATATCACATAATATTACAGGTGTGTTAGGTGCATAAACACATAATATTACAAGTGTATGTTTTAGATTCATATCACATAATATTACAAGTGTAAAGTGTTTTGGTGCATATCACATAATTATTACAAGTGTTATTGTTTAGGTGCAAAATCACATAATATTACAAGTGTATGTGTTAGGCGCAAATCACATAATATTACAAGTGTTTTGTGTTAGATGCATATCCCATAATATTACAAGTGTATATGTGTTTGGTGCATATTACATAATATTACAAGTGTATGTGTTAGGTGCATATCACATAATATTACAAGTGTATGTGTTAGGTGCATATCACATAATATTACAGGTGTATGTGTTAGGTGCATATCACATAATATTACAAGTGTATGTGTTAGGTGCATATCACATAATATTACAGGTGTATGTGTTAGGTGCATATCACATAATATTACAAGTGTATGTGTTAGGCTCATATCACATAATATTACAAGTGTATGTGTTAGGTGCATATCACATAATATTACAGGTGTATGTGTTAGGTGCATATCACATAATATTACAAGTGTATGTGTTAGGTGCATATCACATAATATTACAAGTGTATGTGTTAGGTGCATATCACATAATATTACAGGTGTATGTGTTAGGTGCATATCACATAATATTACAAGTGTATGTGTTAGGTGCATATCACATAATATTACAAGTGTATGTGTTAGGTGCATATCACATAATATTACAAGTGTATGTGTTAGGTGCATATCACATAATATTACAAGTGTATGTGTTAGGCGCATATCACATAATATTACAAGTGTATGTGTTAGGTGCATATCACATAATATTACAAGTGTATGTGTTAGATACATATCACATAATATTACAAGTGTATGTGTTAGGTGCATATCACATAATATTACAAGTGTATGTGTTAGGTGCATATCACATAATATTACAGGTGTATGTGTTAGGTGCATATCACATAATATTACAAGTGTATGTGTTAGGTGCATATCATATAATATTACAAGTGTATGTGTTAGGCTCATATCACATAATATTACAAGTGTATGTGTTAGGTGCATATCACATAATATTACAAGTGTATGTGTTAGGTGCATATCATATAATATTACAAGTGTATGTGTTAGGTGCATATCACATAATATTACAAGTGTATGTGTTAGGCTCATATCACATAATATTACAAGTGTATGTGTTAGGTGCATATCACATAATATTACAAGTGTATGTGTTAGGTGCATATCACATAATATTACAAGTGTATGTGTTAGGTGCATATCACATAATATTACAAGTGTATGTGTTAGGTGCATATCATATAATATTACAAGTGTATGTGTTAGGCTCATATCACATAATATTACAAGTGTATGTGTTAGGTGCATATCACATAATATTACAAGTGTATGTGTTAGGCTCATATCACATAATATTAAAGTGTATGTGTTAGGACATATCACATAATATTACAAGTGTAATGTGTTTTGGCCCATATCACATAATATTACAAGTGTATGTGTTAGGTGAATATCACATAATATTACAAGTGTATGTGTTAGGTGCATATAAAATAATATTACAAGTGTATGTGTTAGGTGCAAATCAATAATATTACAAGTGTATGTGTTAGGCTCATATCACATAATATTACAAGTGTATGCGATAGGTGCATATCAAATAATATTACAAGTGTAATGTGTTTAGGCCAATACACTTAATATTACAAGTGTAATGTGTTAGGCTCATAATCACATAATATTACAAGTGTATGTGTTAGTGCATATCACATAATATTACAAGTGTATGTGTTAGGCTCATATCAACATAATATTACAAGTGTATGTGTTAGGTTGTATATGCACATAATATTACAAGTGTAAATTTTTAGGTGCATATCACATAATTATTACAATGTTATGTGTTAGGCAATATCACATAATATACAATTGGAATGTTGTTAGGTGTCATATCACATAAATATTACAAGTGTATGGTTAGGTGCATATACACATAATATTACAAGTGTAATGCGTTAGGTGCATATCACATATATTACAAGTGTAATGTGTTAGGTGCATATCACATAAAATTTACAAGTGTATGTGTTAGGTGCATATCACATAATAAAACAAGTTGAATAGTTTAGGTGCATATCACATAATAATTACAAGTGTATGTGTTAGGTGCATATCACATAATATTACAAGTGTATGTGTTAGGTGCATATCACATAATATTTACAAGTGAATGTTTAGGTGCATATCACATAATTTTACAAGTGTATTGTTAGTTGCATCAATAATAAACAATTGATGTGTAAAAGTGCCAATCACATATATTTACAAGTGTATGGTTAGGTGCATATCACATAAAATTACAAGTGTATGTGTTAGATGCAAAATCACATAATAATTACAAGTTGTAGTGTTAGGTGCATATCCACATAATATTACATTAGTGTTGTAATGTGCATATCACATAATATGACAGTGTATTGGTTAGGTGCATACACATAATATTACAGGTGTATGTGATAGTGCATATCATATAATATTACAAGTGTATGTGTTAGATGCATATCACATAATATTACAGGTGTATGTGTTAGGCCCATATCACATAATATTACAAGTGTATGTGTTAGGTGCATATCATATAATATTACAAGTGTATGTGTTAGGTGCATATCACATAATATTACAAGTGTATGTGTTAGGCGCATATCACATAATATTACAAGTGTTTGTGTTAGGCGCATATCACATAATATTAGAAGTGTATGTGTTAGGCTCATATCTATAATATTACAAGTGAAAGTGTTAGGCTCATATCATATAAATACAAGTGTATGTGTTAGGCACTATCACATAATATTACAAGTGTAAGTGTTAGGCTCATATCACATAATATTACAAGTGTAAGTTAGGCGCATATCACATAATATTACAAGTGGGATGTGTTAGGCGCAAAATCACATTTAAAATAAAAAGGTATGTGTTAGGCTCATATCATATAATATTACAAGTGTATGTGTTAGGCTCATATCTATAATATTACAAGTGTATGTGTTAGGCGCATTTCATATACTTGCAATGATAAGCTATTCACCTTTGTGCACGATGTGCCTCGATAGGGGCATTACATACTCTACCATTGAAATGTTTTGTGTTGCGATTAGCGCAAATCGCAGCACATAGCATATCATTGGAAGCGTATGTAATGCCCGTTTCAAGTATATGAAATGCGCCTAACACATACACTTGTAAAATGTGAAATTCACCTAACATATATACACTTGTAATGATGTACTAAGCGCCTCAATAGGCGCATTGCGTTATGGAGGCGCACAGCACATCATTTTTTGGCGCATTACAATGTGTCGTTCCCGGCGTATAATGCTCCTAGTTTTGGTGCATGACAGTTCATTAACATCAAGAATATGATGTCAAAAGCGGTTTTAGCGCAATATAGACCAAAAACCTGGTGTTGGTGAAGGGGGAAATATCTCCCTTAGTGAAGAAAATTTGGCTCTGAGAGTGACAGAAAAAAAATTGAGAGGCTAAAATCCTTCATTCCTTTCAATGGCCAACGGAAAAGATGAGGACAGCTTGCAAGCAGAGGTGTAGCTATAGGAGATGCAGTGGTAGCAGCTACTACGGGGCCCTGCATTCTTAGGGGGCCAAAAGCCCCTTTGACACATAAGTAGACACCGGTATTGGAAATGGCACATGGTAACTCACAGCCCCCCTTTTTTTTACCGGGGCCTAAGAACTTGAATTTACCCCTGCGGGCGGACTAGATTAGCTAAAAAAAACCATTGTGGCAGCCAAACATGCCAAAAAAAAAAACATGGGGGTTTGGGTTCGACAGATTAGGCAGCATACAATTGTGCAGCAAAAAAACATGCCAATGGGAAAAACATCGGGAAACCTTTTAAAACTTTTGGGGTAGAGTGTAGGGGGAGACATTTAAAAAATAAAGATTTGGAGGGCTACCGCTGGATTCAGGGTTTGATAACCACTGAAGAACAGATTGGCGACGCTGTTCGGTAATGAGACGCACAAGGAAGTGAGCAAGCAATGACACTTTTTGGCTTTTGATAAGATTTAGCAAAAAAGAGAACTTTTTTTTTCCGGATAAATTTTCTGTATAACAATAACCCCACGGTATATTTGAAAGGTATTGAAATGTATTTCACCTCCAAAACTGCAAAAAATTAACTTTTTTCCACTCAGTATCATTTACACCAACCACTATTTAGAATATATTTCTTTGTAAAAAGAAATTGGAGCGTGGTTCATACAATTAAGAACCCCCCTTTCTGAAAAAAAAAACTTTTTGGGGGGGACGAGTATGATTTACAAATCCAAGCACTCTGTATAATAAAACCAAAGTATATGAGATTTTTGGCGTTATGTAGCCCCCAAATGCGCCAAAAAAACACTCGGTGTCGGAAATAAAGCAGCCAAACAATACCAAACTCCCCCAACTATTGCGTCTATGGGAGGAAAATTAACAATAAGTCTTGATTGCTAATTTGCTGCCACCCCCTAACAACACCATATATACTCGAGTATAAGCCAACCCAGTATAAGCCGAGGGAAAAACCCACCTTTTTTTCCCCCAAAAACCGGGGAAACCTTTTTTGCCGAGTTAAAAGCCTAGGGTGGAAAATGCACGGCTACTGGGAATTTTTTAAAAATAAAAATAGATACCCAAAAAAATTTTCATAGCAGGTAAATGTCCCCCATAGGGCATATATAGGGAGTATAGCAGTTTTAAAGCCCCAAGGCAGGTTATAGGCATGTATAGGCAGTTTAAATGTCCCCCAAAGGCTGGTAAAGGCAGCTAAAATTTCCCCCTGGGCGGGCTAAGGCAGGAAATTGCCCCCCCAAGGCAGGTATGGGCCTATGGGCGGGGTATAGCGGGTAAGTCGTTATACTGGAAGGCAGTACTAGGCGGAAAATGGGTAGGCTATGGCGTACAGGCAGGTATAGGCAGTAACTGGGCGGGTTGGGGGTAGCTTAAATAGGTAGTACTAGGGGGTATAGCATACTGGAAAGGTATAAGAAAGCTATAGGTAGTACAAGGCAGGTATGGCATACTACATTAGGTAGGGTTTTAAAAGGGTAGATAGGCAGGTAAAAGGCCCGACTGGCAGTTAGGTAGTCCATGCGGGATAGGCGGGGTAGGCAGTACTAGGCAGTATAGGGAGGCTTATAGTATACGGGCAGGTATGGCAGACTGGCGGGTAAGGCGTAAAAAGGCAAAAAAATTTTAAGAAACTGGGCAGGTAAAAACCCCTAATAGGCAGGTTAGGACGACTAGGAAAGGTAAGGCATACAAGCAGGTATAGTAAGCTTATAGGTAGTACGGGCGGGTAAGGCAGTACTGGGCAGGTTATGTGGGCTTATAGTAGTACAAGGGGGTATAGGCATACTGGGCAGTTAAGGTGGGCTTTATGGGTTTATACTAGGCAGGTATAGGCATACTGGGCAGGTATAGGTTAAACAGATTTGAAAACAGACGGCTCCCGTATTTGCCTTTTTGCTCCCACTAGTGGAGCGCTTCTGCAAACGTGCCACCGAAATGGGTTCGGTGGGGGAAGCAACCGTTTAGCGTCATACCCTAGGTTACTGACACATGTTGTTATATGGTTTCAATCCATTTTGGGTTGCCTTTCCCGGGAGGGTCAACATTGGGGAGGCCCCGTCCCCACTTTCCGGGGCCAGGTTTTTTGGGCCATTTTCCGGAGGGCAATAGAACCCCAAAAACCCCCCCCCCAGTTGTTAAAGGGGGCGTGGCCTGCACCTGCGAGGGGAGCAGCAGAGCGGGGGAAACCCCTTGGCCCCCCGGAGGCTTGAGGGAAGCCGTACAGTGACGGACTTGTGAGTAAAATTTTTGGTGGTGCGGGATATTAGATCCAGACACGGAAAAAAAAAAGGGGCATCTCAAAAATGTATAGTTAGGGGCCAGACCCCCTAATTTTTTATTTGTGTTAATTTTTTTTTTGTATGCTTTTCTGTGCAATAAAACGGGTGAGGCCAGTTAAAACGGAACTTGGTGTCGGGGGGCCAACGCCTACCCCGGGGAGGGCGATCGAAGCTAAAAAACCCCTACGCGGCCCCAAGTGGCGGCTGGACGAGTGTGAGGTTTTACATATGGTGGAGGATGCGGGCATTATTGGCTTTAAATGGGCAAGGATGCCACTAACTGACTGTGCAAAAAAGTGGGCAAAAAAAAATGCAGTTTTACATAGTACTGCTGAAATTTAGCTCGTGAAAGCAAAGGTGCTTTTGAAGCGTGTTTGAAGAGACACACCCCGTATACAGACTGTTGCCTGGGGGGGAAGGCCCGCCTCAGTGCACAGAATGTCTTCTGGAGAGACAGTGGGGGGCAAACCCCCGTAAGAGACTGTGTTGTCTGAAAGGACTTTGGGCTGGTGCCTGAAATTTTTTTTCATTTAGGCCAGGGAAAAGGAGCTAAATTCCCCCATTTTGATGCAGGTGACACAACAAAGAAAGGGCCAAAAACTGCCGGAAAAATAAGGGGGGGAAACAACAAAACCCAGCCCCCAGGCAAAAATTTTGAAAACCAAAAAAAAAGCAAGAACAAAAACCATTTTTTAAAAAATTTCCAGAAAGCTGGCGATGGTGGCCCCCTTAAACCAAACCAACCCCCAACCCCCCCTTTGAAAGGGTTGGGAAGGTGCAGAGCCCAAGAAAGGAAAAAGCCCCGGAAATGCCAAAACCCAATAAAAAACCCTTTGAGGGGGGTGAGGGAACCCTTTAACCTTTTGGACAAGTGCATGGGGGGAAAATTGCCCCCCCCGGGCCAAAAGGGGCCCCCGATAAAACCCCACAAAAAAAAAGGGGTTTTTCCCCCCATGGGAAAGTTTGGGTTTCCCCCTAAAAAGGATCGGGCTGCTCCCCGTTCCCTTGGGGGGCCAACCCAAGTTTTTTTCACGGGGAGCCGCGGGCCCCGGGCCCCCGAAAAGGAGGGACCCCCCCGGGTTTTGGGGGAAGGTGCCCACAGAGGGGGAAGAATTTGGGGCCCGGGACGGGCCCTCTAAAAGGGGGAAAGGGAAAAGGCCCCAAGGAAAAAAAGGCCCCCCAAGCGCAACCCCTGGGGGGTTTTCGGGTGAAGGGAGCCCCACCCTTTGGGGCCGGGACTTTGGGGAATACCCCCACGGGGAAACCCGGACCAAAGACGACCCAGACATAAAATTCGGGTAAAAAATGCTCCAGTTTTTTTTTGGGTTTTAGGGGAAAAGGGAATAAAAAGAACCATATGAAAGGAAAAGAGGAAAGGAAATTTTGGCGGGGCTAAAACGGGGGCCCAAAGATTTTCCCCGGGAAAAAAGCCGAAGATTTCCTAAAGCAGGGGGGACTTGCAGATTTCTAAAAGGATTTTGGTTTCCCCTTACATCCAAGTGGTGAAAAAAATTAAAAAAAAAGGCTATTTAATTTTTTTAAAATTTAAAAAGTGAAAAATTTCCATACCCCCAGCCCCCCACACACCCCCTGAGCAGGGGGGGGTTTTGGTTTGTAGCACAAATTTTTAACCCCCCCAATTTAAACCTGGGGGCCCCCCGGGTTGTGAAAAAGCCAAGTTTAGAGTTTGGGAAAAGGTTTGCAATAAGGGCCAAAATTTTTTTAAAAGTGTTTGGCTAAAGGGGGCTGGAGGGGCCCCCCTTGTGAAAAAAAAATTAAAAAGGGGTGAAACAGGTTTCCCAGCCCAAGCAGCAAAAAGGGGAAAAATTACCCAAGGGGTTCCCCTAGGGGCCATAGGGAAGAGCCGCCCGGGTTTAAGCACGGGGAAAAGGGGTTTGGCCCCCCCCTGTAAAGGGAAATACCCACCAGTTAGTTTCTCCCTTTTTTTTTGGCCCCAAAGATGAATTTTTTTTCCCTTCCCCTTTTAAAGGGAACTCTGCAATTGATTTTCCCTTTGGGGTGGGGGAACAGGCCCCCAGGGGTTTTTTTTGCCTTAAGGGGAAAAAAAGGAAAAAAACCCGGGAAAGGAGGAAAAACTAGGAAAATGTTTTTGGTTTGGTTTTTTGCCCAAAGGGGGAAAAAACCCACTCTGTGAAGATTTCCTCTATTTAAACTTTTGGGAAAAGGGAACCCCCCACCCAAGTATCCGTTTTTTCAGGGGAAAAGGATAAAATCCCGTTTTATCCCCCAAAATGGAAATTTGTTTAAAAATATTTTGGACCCAAAGGGCAGTTTTTTTGGGGTTGGGCCCCTAAACGGGGGAAATTCCCCCATAGATGGAGTTTTTTGGTGGGGGGGAAATCCAAAAATTGGGGCCCCTTTGCGGGGAAGGAAGAAAAAACGGGCCCAATCGGGGAAACCCTTTGTAAGTCCCCGTTTGATTTTAACTGGCCCCAAAAGGGGGGCCTGAAATTTCCAGTCGTTTTTTTTAAGGGCAGGGGGGCCCCCCCCAAAAACAAAACCCAGTAACTGTAGGAAAAAATAAAAAAAAGGTAAAACCCCCGTTTTAAAAACCCCAGAGGGGGGGATTTAGGCCCTCAAGTGCTATTTGAGGGGCCCCACCCCAAGGGTTTTTTAAAAACCCCCCAGAGGGGGTTAAGAAACCCCCTATTAAAAATGAACCTTGGGTTAAAACCGAAAGGGAAATTTTCCCCTATGGGGGCCAAATTTTTTGAAAAAAGTTTTCCCCTGAAAAACTAGCGGGTTTTTTAAACTGAATTTTTCCCCCCTTTTGGAAATAAATACGGGGGGAGGGGTGGGGAAAGTGGTCTCCTTTAATTTTTTTTGGCAAAAGGGGTTTTAACAGGGGTTTTCTAGGAAAAGGGCCGTTTCTTTCCCCCCTCCCCCAGGGGGTTGAAGGGGGAAAAAAAACCTCCCCAAAAACCAAAGGTTTTTTTAAATGTTCCTGAACAGGTTTCCCTGTAACTTTGCTGAAAAAGGGAAAAAGAAAATTTTTTTGGAAAGATGGGGGGAACACCCCCTCCCCATTAGTTGGGTTTTAGTTTTTTAAAGGGCGAAAACCCAAGAAAAAAAGAGAAATTTTTTGTGAAAAACGGGGTTACAGGGGCCCCGGGTTTTTGATCCCCCGGGAACCGGGTTTTTGGGTTTTAAAATTTGATAGCAAATTCCGAGCGGGAAGGTTGGCCCCGGCCCGCCGCTAAGATTTTCCCCCCAAGGAAACCCTTTTGGTTAGCCAAAAAAGGAAAGAGGTTTTCCAAGGGAAAAGGGTCATTTGGAGGACTAAAACTTTTTTTTTGAAGGGTTTTTTTTTTGGCCCTCATAAAAGAACCCCCCCAGACAAAGGGGTTTAAGCATTTTTTGGGGCCCGGGTTTGCCCCCCCAAGAGGCCTTTTGTGTAAAGCGAACCAGACCGGTTTTTTTTCCCCCCCACAAAGGGAAATGAGGCATTTTTAAAGGGCCCCACAAGCAAAAAGGCGGGTAGGGGGAAAAAATTTTGGGGAACCTTTTTTTGTCCCCTGCCCCTGAGATTGTAAGGAAGACGTTGCCCCAAAATAGGAGCTTTGACCCCGGAGGGAGCCTGGGCAATGTGAGAAAGCCCTACGGGCTAAATCAGAGGGGAGGGATATGTAGCAGACTGGCTACATGTAGTTGCCTGTTGCTGCCACTAGGTGGAGTCGTCTTGCTGCAAACGTGCCACCGAATATCTGGGTTCGGTGGGGGAAGGCAACCAGATAGCAACAGTAACCCTAGGTTACTGACACATGTTGTTAGTATGGCTGCTATGCAGCTAGTGATGGCTTGCCTTTCCCGGGACGGTCATAGCGTTGGGTGGGAGGCCGTCCCCACGTTCCAGGCCAGGTTTTGGGCCAGTTCCTGGATGGCTATAGAAGCCCTAGCCTGCAGATGTTAAGGGGGCGTGGCCTGCTACCTGCAGAGTGGAGCAGCAGAGCTGGAGAGAGGCTCTGGCCCCTGGAGGCTTGAGGGAAGCCTGTACAGTGTACTGGACTTGTGAGTACATGTTTTGGTGGTGCTGGATATTAGATCCAGACTACGGTAGAGAGGGCATCTCTAAATGTATAGTTAGTGGCCAGACGGCCTAGATGTTTATTTGTGTTATGTTTGTTTTGTATGCTTTTCTGTGCCAATAAAACTGGGTGAGGCCAGTTAAACGGAAGCTTGGTGTCGGTGTGCCAATACTGTCCTACCCCGGACGGCGATCCGAGAGCTAAGGACCCCCTACGCTGGGACAAGATGGCGGCTGGACGAGTGTGAGGTGTTACAGTAGGTATAGGCAGTACTAGGCAGGTATAGGAAGGCTTATAGGTAGTACTAGGCAGGTATAGGTAGGCTTATAGGTAGTACTAGGCAGGTATAGGCAGTACTAGGCAGGTATAGGTAGGCTTATAGGTAGTACTAGGCAGGTATAGACAGGGTATACGCAGTACTAGGCAGGTATAGGAAGGCTTATAGGTAGTACTAGGCAGGTATAGGCAGTACTAGGCAGGTATAGGTAGGCTTATAGGTAGTACTAGGCAGGTATAGGCAGTACTGGGCAGGTATAGGTAGGCTTATAGGTAGTACTAGGCAGTACTGGGCAGATATAGTTAGTACTAGGCAGGTATAGGCAGGTATAGGCAGTACTGGGCAGGTATAGGAAGGCTTATAGGTAGTACTAGGCAGGTATAGGTAGTACTAGGCAGGTATAGGCAGTACTAGGCAGGTATCGGTAGGCTTATAGGTCGTACTAGGCAGGTATAGGTAGTACTAGGCAGGTATAGGCAGTACTAGGCAGGTATAGGTAGGCTTATAGGTAGTACTAGGCAGGTATAGGCAGTACTAGGCAGGTGTAGGCATCGTTTAAAAAAAAAAAAAAAAAAAAAACACTTACCTGGCTCCCCGCTGCTCCGTCTCCTTCGCCGCTCCGCCTCCTCGCTCTCCGGCCTCCCGCGCGCTGTCTTCCCGGCACAGGCGGGTGATGTCATCAGGCCGCGCACGCAGCGTGACGACACACGCTGCCTGTGCCGGGAGCTCCGGACCAGCCGCGAGTCTGCGGCTGCCCGGAGTCCACTGCGGAGCACGGAGCGGTCGCTCTCTGCTCCGCAGTGGTATCTCCTCTCCTGCATGCGCTCCGGAGGAGTCGCATGCAGAGGAAGAGATTGCTGACAGCGACGGGCCATCGCAGTGCCCGCATGCTGTCAGCTGTACTCGGCTGTCAGTTATATGCGCTCCCTGAGGAGCTGTATATAGCTGAAGCTTCCCTGTCGGCACTCGGGCCATCGCAGCACCCGAGTGCCGACAGGGACTCGAGTATAAGCCGAGGGGGGGTTTTTCAGCACATTTTTTGTGCTGAAAAACTCGGCTTATACTCGAGTATATACGGTACCTAACTAATCTAAATAGCAGCTTTTCATGTCTAAAATAGCTAATAAACAAATCTTGTGCTTGCATGCCATCAAGCAGACAGAGAGCAGTCTGTACAGTACAGAGTGAGCTGAAAATGGCATTCAGAACCCAATACAGTGAAATACATATAACATGGTCATGTGATTTTAGCAGCCAATGAGAGCCCAACAACTCAGCGATGACGTTTTTGACACTTCTCTGTGCTCTGCACTGATTGCATGGCCGCCAAAAGTTCAGAAAGGCGATGCAAATGATTAAAATGGCACGTCGAACGCCTCTAGAACTCGTACATTTACTCGAGCAAACAGTAAAATGTTCTGTTCGGTTCGAGAAAATTGAGATGTTCAACTCGAACTTAAATTTTCTCGGACGGTTAGATCAACACTAATTATGATGACTGTGTATTACTGAGATGTTGTCATTGAGATCTTTTGGGGGATTAAATCTTTGTCGACAGCAGAGGGGACATGTTGTCATCAGTTCTCAGACATACATCTACAACAGAGTAGGGAGTGACATCATCATCCTGACCAGCCATACAGCCTGTTAGAACAGAGAGAGGTGGTTGATAACTAGAGAAGCCTGCGTGGATAAGCAGGAGATAAGATCTCCTCCTAACTCTGAGAAGCAAAATCAAAACAGTAATGTATTTGGTAATAGTCTTTATTTACCTTTGAATACATGTTTACCCCCTTCCTGCATTTGGACATTTCTTGACATTCGAATCACTAGTGCCTTAACACATTTGGACGTTCAGGAACCTCCAGAACATTTTGTGAGCTGAGTCCATGCGCTTTCAGCTAGGAGCGCAGTTTGCTCCACTGAAAGAGAGGTTGCAGCACAGCCAAACAGCAGTGTGGGAAAGGTTTAAAACTGAGTATTTTGAGCGAGTGAACGAGTCTGCGAGTGTGTTTTCCTTATAAGTGTGTCTTTTTTTAAGTGTGGAGACTTAAGATTGAGAGGGAGAAGTCCTTGTTAATCCTCCAGCAAATACTTGTGTTTAGTTATACCTGTGTTTATTTATTATTGCAGTACTTTTAAAATCTATAGCAGACATATAGTTTATACTTTTAGCTACACTTATTTTGTGTATAGATTACATTTATAGTATTATAGTATTAAAGAGTAGTTAGTAGTTCTATAGTTACAAACATACACAGTTGCTGAAGGCTTGTTGAGTCAGGTGACTAGTCAGGTGACTGGTCAGGGGTGTGGTTACCTAATCAACAGAGCTTAAATAGCAGCTGTGTGGGGCTGGTGAGGCCTTTTGCTCCTGAAAGAGAGGTTGCAGCACAGCCAAACAGCTTTGGGGGAAAGGTTTAAAACTGAGTATTTTGAGCAAATGAACGAGTCTGCGACTGTGTTTTCCTTATAAGTGTGTCTTTTTTAAGTGTGGAGACTTTATATTGAGAGTCTTTAGATTTGGGGAGTTTAGAGGGGACAGTATTGTATTACTTATTATTATAATTTAGTCATATATCTTTTTGGTAACATCCCCATGAGTTCCATGTTTGACAATGCTGTCCAGTGCACAACCTGTGCAATGTATGCCATCCTTGAGCAACAGTTCGAGGGTCCATACTGCTGTGTGAGATGTGTGCACACTGCACATTTAGAAGCCCGGATCCTGGATCTAAATGAGCAAGTGGCAACACTGAGATCCATTGCCAACTTGGAAGCGAGCCGGCTGCCCACTGAGCAATCACTCGCAGGTGTAGATACTGGGGAGGGTGGTAGCATGGAGGTGCAGGAACATGAGGCAGCTAGATGGGTAACAGTAAGAAAGAAGGGCAGAGGGAAGAGTGTCAGGATAGGCTAGGG